>BDDC01000443.1:46904-62757 GCA_001662425.1 Chlamydomonas sphaeroides
GGGGACGCGGCGGCGCCGGGTGGAACTCTGCGATAAGCCGCCAGGGCCAGCCAGCCGCCTCGCAAGGAGTTCGTTCGGCTGCTGCGCGAGCGGTATGCGCGGCACGTTGTCATCATCAACGAGTGCCGCACCTCGCAGGTACGAAGGGTATGGGGTGGGCGGTGGCGTGTAAAGTGCATGTCTGCTAGAAAGGGAGCATGAGGTGCTTGCTCGAGGTCTCATGGAGGGTGCGCGGCCCCTGCCCTATGCCCCAGGTCTGCAACAACTGCGGGTGCGGCCAGCTGCATGCGGAGATGTTAACTGGGCGTGCGCATGGCGTGCAAGTCTGCCAAGGCTGCGGCACGACATGGCGTGAGTGTCTCGGGGCTGCGGGTGGATATGATAAGCTAGAACGAAGTCAAAGAAGGAATATCTGTAACCTGCGAAAACGTGAATTCATCGATATCTCCTGCGTAGTCTGGGATGAAAGGTGACAATGAGGAGTGGATGTATGGGCGGCCGGCCGGGCTATTGGGTAACTATCACCAGCTGCGGGACTGCGCGGTTATAAAACAGGCAGCGTAACAGCACGCTCCTGCCCATCTAGCCCATCCTCCTCCTTCCCCCGCCGAGTCGCTGGATACGATGAAGTCGATGCACGACCCTGCATGCGTTCTGGCATCCGAATCCATGACTCTTTCGACTCGAGGCGGCGGCAAGCGCTGCTGCAGTCGACATCATGAGTGGCCTCGCGATGCGGCTGTGCGCCTACCTGCAAGGCAGGAGGGGGCGGCCGGCTCTCTCCTCCCCTGCTTGAACGGCCAATATCCCCTTCTATGCGTTGGGCGCTCCCCATCTGCGCGGCTTAGCCCGCCCCGACAGGCCCAGCCATCGTTCGTCGGCCCAGGCATAGGGCAGCAGCAGCAGATAGACACGCCGCAGGGTAATGCCTGGCAAGAGGAGATGCAGGCAGCACACCCTGCGCAGCGCCGGCCCATTCGTTCCCTACATCTATCTGCTGACATACATGCGGCGTTCGGTGCTCCAGCCACGAGCTCAGTCACGCCGCTCCGTCACGCGCTCCGTCACGCCGCGCTCAGTCACGCCCTCAGTCACGCGCTCAGTCACGCCGCGCTCAACATCCCTGTCATCGAAACCAGGGTCCACTGCATAGACACGCAGCAGACTAAGCAGACCGGATCGCCTTGTATTGTATGACCAGCGTTGAAGTCAGAGATGGGTAAGCACGTACGTACGGTACCTGATGAGACAAGACTCAAGACAAGACCGCCCCCCTTCGTCGATGCTTACGTAGGCGCCGCGTGAGATGCAAGGGTTGGCCTTTGAGAAGCGTCAAGGGGTGCGCATGCGTCAAGTGACGCCCCATTGCAAAAGGGTGTGCACGCGTCAAGTGACGCCCCCAAGCAAAGGGTGTGCATGCGTCAACCGTCAAGTGATGACGCCCCCAAGCAAATAAAGGGTGTGCCTGCATGCCTGCGTCGCAGGAGTCGAGTAGTGTGCCCCTCTGGCCCACCTCCGGCCTGCCTGCCTTCCGACTTGGTGGCGACCGCTAGGACTAGCTAGCGAGGTGGCAGCAAGCAACAGCGTGGACGGAAGTCATTGGATGGGGGGCCCCTCGTGCCTTCGCACACCAGCCACCACATGCTGACCTTGGGCCTGAGTCGACCCATCGCCAGGTCGGCCCAGCCCCAAACGAGGGCCCTAACGCTGCGCAACGGACCCTCAGCCCCTGATGTCCGTGACGTCCAGACGATACCGTGCGTGCCCGGTCGTCACCGTGATGTACGGCATGCGACACCGCCGGCGGCGGGGGCCTCGCAGCAACCGGCTAGCGGGCAGGTAGGGGCAGGAGTGACATGCTGCGCGAACGACCGAGGGTGGCAGCGTGCCTGCTGGCTTTGCCAGCGGGGCGGCGGCGGCCCTGGGCAGGGCCACCGGCGGGGCTCCCGGGAGCGTGATGGGTATATCGCCGCGCATGAACCGACGGCAGCTAGTAGATAGAAGCAGGAAGCGGGCAAGCGGCAGCCCGAGCAGTCGGAAGCAGCCTTCTGCGGCAGAGAAGGCACCCTGTATCTCGGACGACACGGATCATACGGCGGATCATGCGGCGACGGCATGTATGGGTGGACGCACGAGGCCTGTCAGTCAGGGCCGTCCTCCTGGGGCCGTCTGGGGACCGCCGGCCGCAACCACAACACGGGACGACTCGGGTTGATACTCCACCTCCTGGCTACGCCCTTTTACCCCTCGGGCAGGAAGCCCCGCCGCGCCGTACACCGCGCGGCGGCGGCTGCTGCTGCAGTGGGTGACAGCAGAGGGCAGAAAGGAGTGCTGTGGCCGGCAATGACGCACGGTTAGTTGTGTTCCTGTCGTCGGCTGGCTCTCACGCAAGGGCAAATCCCTGGCAATGCTCGGCGATGCCTCAGCAGCTGGGGGCTTGTTCGGGCTACTGGCGCCAGGGCAAACCCCAACCCCGCCACAGCGATAGATCCCAGTCGTCGCCCAGCGGCTCAGGCCGACCTGCCAGCCAGGGCAATCCTGGTAGATCGCCAGGCTGGCCATGCACAGCCGCCACACGCACACATCTCCAAACCCTTGCACGCCCGGCATGCCACGCGGCTCATCCCTTACCGCGCTCGCCGCCAGTCCGCAGCCCGCCCGCCAGTCCACCGCCCACCAGCCAACACGCCCGCCGCACACATTGCAGCCCACTCTTCATCGTCATCACGCCGCGTCACTTCAGTCCATTATTCCAACACGCCCAAACATCGTCGTCACGCCGCCTCACTTCAGTACATCATTTCGACACGCCACATTTCAATACAGCATTTCTCCAGATGTTTACAAGACCGTGGCCTCAACGCCGCTCTTAACATATTGCTGCTGCTGTGCCTCCAGCTGCTCGGGGTTGAGCGCCCGGCCTGCTTCCGCCCTGGCGACGGCGATGGGCCGGGTGGCGAAGGGCCGGGCGGCGAAGGCGGAGGGGGTGGTAGCGGCTGCCGCAAGCGGCCGTAACATAGCTAGCGAGAGCGGCAGCAGCGGCGGCGTCTGTAAGATTATGATAAACTAGAACGAAGTCACAAAAGGAGTATCTGTAAGATATCCGGTCCTGCCGTTGAGGCAGTTCGGGCGGCTAAGTCCGGCCCGTGGGATGAGGGCACGGAGATTCGGTGTGCCCGAGACCCCTCAAATAGTCCCAGCTATGACCGCATAATGACCGACAGTGTGCGTCTGGTCTGGGTGGCCCCATGCGCAGCTGGGACAGGTTTGACTGGTGTGGCGGAAGCAGGCCGCCGGGGCTGCGGGGGAGGGCCGGGGCAGTCGGCAGGCCGGGTTCGACGAGTAGCCAGCAGCGTCAGGAGCGGCCGTCGACACGTCGGCAGTTAGGTAACCGGGAATGTTGGCGTTGCGCCCGCAGCTTACGGTGCCGGCCCCGCAACATCCTGAGTCTGTCCAAGCCTGTCCAAGTCGGTCTGTACGGCTGGCGGTGGCTACAAATTACCGCAACGGGTCAGACAGCTGAGTGACTCCCGTGCAATGCATCGTGCATGTCTTTTAAGCCCTGCCATGCTGTGTTGCTCTCCTGGCCTGGCTGCGGCTTTGGTCATGCTGGCGGCAAGCGTAAGCGATGACCAGTGCGGTTGGTGCTGATCAGCGCCAAACACCCATCATGATTGTCGCAGGAACATGTCGCTTATCGACGGCGCCGAGGCCATGTATGCGTTCTTGGCAGGAAAGTTTCGGCGTTGTTTCGGCATACTGCTTTTCCCACACGACAGAGTGGCGCAACCAAACAATGAATCATATGACAAACGTATATCATTGTAGCCATAAGGCCAGTGCCCAGGTCCCGGAGATGACGGGATGAGGGTGGACTGCCTCCGGGAGGTATCTACTGGATTGCCTTCACACACAAGTCCCAACACAAACATACCAACACCACACTCTTAACACCACGACACCGCGCTGACCATCCCACCCTTTCCGCTCAAATTTGCACTGCATGCGAAGTGCAACCGCGGTCTCAGTTGTGCGACTCCTCGCTCATTTTGGTTGGGAGCCATCACATCTTTTAGCTGAAAGGTGATGCACTGACATTCACGCAGTGTCGTGTGCTCGCGGCAAACGTCTTCCCATACGTACCTTCACCGCTGGGCGCTACAGCAGACAGCAGCTTACGAACTGGGCACCAACAGGTACGACTGGATGCGTGGAACTCGCGTTTCCTCGTGTAGCGACCGCGGTGCATTGACCTTTGTCGACGCACTGTTTTGCTAGATTTCGAGGGAGCGTCCCATGCTTTCCCTGTCTTGATGTTCACGCTTGATGCTTAGGATGAATGGGCTCGGGGGCCCGTCGAAACGACTTTGCATGCTAACTTCCGCGCTTGCGATAAGAGAGCGCAGCTTAGTGCGGGCTTAACATGCTGACGTCTTCTATCTCTATTGTCGCGGCTGCACCTGTACCTTGGTGGTGACGTTGCGCCGAAGCGAGACACGCCCCCAGCGCCTTTTCTTACCAAACGCACATGTCACGAGCGTTGTCGCCGGCTCTCCTCCACAGGCCATATAAACATCGTCATGCTTGGCGCCCTTCCGTGCGCACTCATGCCGTTTGGCGCCCGCGTGGCTGAAACGGCCAATCGGCTCGCCGATAACATCGGTGGCGCTGGTACTTACACCTGCAGCTCAAAAGTCCTTCAGCTGGAGTCATTACCGTCGGGAGCGCTGCGTGCGTCGCCTGTCGAATTGCATGGCGCCGCAATCGCGCTCGGCCGCAGCGCGCAGGCTACAGCGGAGCCTACAAAATGGCGCCCGGCGTCCTGCGGTCACCCGACTTTCATGATCCCTGCTGGGCGCAGCGGCTCGGAGGTCGCCAAGTCCGTGTGCCGCACGCGCTCGGATGACTCCGACGGCACCGCGCCCAGCTTCCCCGCCCCGGCACCGCTCCCGCTCTCCCTGATCGAAAGGCCACTGGAGTCCAGCCAGCATGCCGTGCCGCGCACCTCCCCCGCCGTCGCCCTCACCGCGCCCCGGCCGCATCTCGTGTCCGTGGAGCCGCCCCAGGCCGACCGGTCACTATCCGCATCCGCCTCCTCCACCGACTTCAACCCCTCGGGACTCCGGATCCGACCGCACGTGGCCGTCGCCGCCGCGCTCGATGGCCAGCACCGTGCCCCCGTGGTCCAGCTGCGCGTCCACCCTTCCCAAACACACGCCCGCCCCCAGCCTCACCTCCAGGCCGCCCACCGCCGCGCCCAAGGCCAAGGTGACCCTTGGCTCAGCTCCGTGGCCTATCCAGCCCAGCACGCCGCGCCGCTTCAGCTCGCGATTGATGGCCGCGTTGCCGCCGTCGCCGGCCCGAGCGGCGGCGAGGCCGCCTCCCTGGCGGCACAGCAGCGGCGGCTCCTGGAGCAGCTGCAGGCGCATGTGGCCGCGGTCGCGGCGGTGGCAGACGGCATCGGCAGCCCTCGGCAGCAGGAGCGGCAGCTGCCGCCATCGCCGGCGGCCGAGCCGCCGAGCCGCCTGCGGCCGCTGCCCTCGCAGTCCCCGCCCCAGCCGCAGCCCAAGCAGCCGCAGCCTCACCAGGAGCAGCTCCTGCTGCTGCTACAGGTTCACCAGCAGCAGCAGCAAGAGCAGCAGCGCGCGACGGTGGCGGCGGCGTCGGCCGGCGAGCGCCGCGCGGCGCTGTCGGCTGCGGACGCAACTGCGCGGGCGCTGGCGCAGCGGCAGGTCTCGGCCCGGCAGCAGCAGGACGCGCGCTCCTCGGTTGCCGAGGCTGCGGCGGCGCTTGGGCTGGGGCCGGTGCTGCAGAGCGCCTCGGAGGCGAGGCTCGCGGCAGAGGAGCAGCAGCTGTACGCGGTGCTGCTGGAGGAGCAGCGGCAGCTGCGGCTGCAGCGGGAGGGCGAGCGGCAGCGCCGCCAGGCCGCTGCCGCCGCCGAGGCGGAGAAGGCCGAGCGTGTCGCCGCCGCCGTGGCGGCGGTGCAGGCCGCGGCGGCGCAGCGTGCCGCTGCAGCAGCGGGGGGCGCCTCCCTCGCGGCCCAACTCGGCGCGCTCATCCGCGCGCAAACGACGGCGGCGGCGGCGCCGGTGCAGCAGCGGCCTCCGACGCCAGAGGTTGTCCTGCTGGAGGAGGTGACGGCCGAGGAGCTGACGGCGCCGCGCCAGAGCCACCAGCCTATCGTCGCGAGCCTTGGCCTTCAGCCGCTGCCGAGCCCGGCTCTGTCGTCAGAGGCAGCGACTGAAGCTGAGGACGCCGGCCGGCGCAAGCTCCGCCGTCTGCAGGAGCTCATCGCCGCCAGCGTGCCGGCCGCCGCCGCCGCGTCGCTGCCCGCGCCTCCCGCGCGCGCCTCCGCCTCGGCTTCCACCTCCAACGGTAGCCGGCCCGACGACGTTGGCGAGCTCGATGAGGGCGACGAGGCTGACGCCGCCGCGCCGCGCCGGCCGGCGGCCGCCATCACCGCCGCCGGGCTCAAACGCCGCCGCGCGGACCCGTCCCTGGACCTCCGCCGCAACCGGCCCCTGGCACCGACACCGCCAGCCGAGGCCGCGGCGCGCGCGGCGCTGCTGCCGGCCTCGTGTTCGCCGGGCCTGGCGGCGGCGGCTGCCGCCGCCTTGGCCGGCCCCGACGGCCGCAGCGTGCTGGTAGCCAAGGGCCTGACGCGCTCGGACGCGCGCACGCGGCGGCTCATCCTGCCGCGCATGGCGGTGGAGGCCAACATCCGCGAGGCGGTGGCGGATCCGTCGTACACGTTTGCGGCTACCGACCAGAACGGACGCGTCTGGACGTTTGTCATCCGGTCCTGGCCTAACGGCACCAACCCCAAGCCCGTCTATGTGCTGGAGGTGGGCGGGGGTGGTGTTGGGGGTCCGCCGCCTGGGCGGGGCGACGGCCAGTGCCCGCGGTTGGCGCAGCGCGCGGGGGTGCCAGACATGTGCGGGCCTACTGACTGGGTTCCTGCCGCCCCTCCCATCCCTTCCCTTCCCCAACAGCACATCTCCGAGTACGTCAAGGCGTACGGCATCGGCGCGGGCGACATCATGGGCCTGCTACGCGCGCGCGACGGCACCATCCATGTTGAGCTCAACACGCCGGTGCGCAGGCGGTCTCGGGTCCCAGGGCTGCCAGCTGCCAGCGCGACGCTGCCGCCTGCGCCCCTGCATCGCCAGGGGGTCCGGCCTGGCTGCGGCGACGGCCCGCGTGCGCCGCGTCGCCGGTCATCCCGCTGCCTGCTGTGTTGAGACAGGCTGGCTGCCGTCGACTGACGGCGTGCTGTTGCCGTCGGCGCCTTCGCTCTCCTCCACAGATCATCGTGCAGGCCGCCAAGGCGACCAGCGGCCTGCGCTCCCGCGGCGTGCGCTGCAGCGCCGCCTCCGCCACTGTCCCCGTCGCCGCGGCCGGCGGCCGCAAGCGCCGCCGGCCCGCCCGCGCCGCTGACGAGGAGGACGAGGAGGAGGGTGACGAGGAGGGCGGCCAGGAGGAGGAGGAAGAGGAGGAGGAGACACCGGGCAGGCGCCAGCGTGGCAGCGCAGCCACCGAGCAGCGCCGACGGGGGGCCACGGCCGCGGCGGAGGTCGTTGACGAGGCCGAAGAGGAGGACGAGGACGAGGAGGCGGCGGCGATGAGCCGCGCGCGCGCCAGGGCCGCGTCGCGTCGCGGTGGCGCCGGCTCCGGGCGGGCACGCGGCGATGCGCAGGAGGGGGCCGCTGGCCTGGCCCGCACACTGAGCGAGCATGCCAAGGTAGGGCTTGCCGTCGTGACGGCGTGCTGTGATGGCCGCTGCTGTGCTGTGCTCGGGCAGGCCCAGTCTGTCCTGCGGCTGTCGCCTGCGTCCGTAACGCCAGCCGCTGCAGGTGGCAGCACGCCACGCGACCTAGGCGTTGCGCCGCGGCAACCGTGGGTGGCGCGAGTGCACCTAGCGCAACCCGACCTCGCACCGCGTTGCGAAACTAGGTCGTGCGCATGTCCGTGGGCCCCAGCAACTAACTGCGCGCGCGTGCAAGCACCGTTGCCAAGCTGCTGTGGCTCCCCGCCCCCTGGGCATCCCGCGCAGGTGCTGGAGGCCATGGAGGTGCTCAACTCCTTCCGCAACACGGCCCCAGCCGCCTCCCCGGGCCCGGCCCCGGCCCTCGCGGAGCACTCGAGCCACCTGTCGTACAGCCGCGACGAGCGGAGCGATGGGTCGCCCGGCGCCGAGGAGGCCGAGGGCTGGGAGCAGCCCCGCGGCGCGCCGCTGCGGCTGGCGGCGCCGCCGCCGCAGCCCAGCGGTCAGGTGCCGATGGCGGGCGGCGTGTTTGGCGGCGCACCGGGCGAGCAGGCGCTGCGCCTGCTGACTGCGTCGCTGGTTGCTGGCCTGGCCCAGCGCCGGTAGGCGCCGCGCAAAGGCTGGCGCAGACAGGGCGAGGGCGGGAGGGAGCCGATGCGGGGGTTGCGCTGGAGGCCGGAGGGCACGGGCACTGCGGGGCTGTGGGGTGGGGTTCACTGGCTTAGGCGCCAGGCGTGTCTATTCTGAGTGGAGCTCTGGGCGGACGGAGGTCGCCAGGGGCGATGAAAGCGGTGGGTGTGCGCAATGGCTCATGGCATGCGATAAGGAGCATACGCGTTCGGTGCATGCAGCACGTGGGGGGGATGGGACGCCGAGTTGGGCCGTGCGGGCGGCGGCTGTGACAAGATTCATTCGGCAGTATGCATGGCTTCGCACCCGGCGGCGCGTGCGAGAGAGGGGCCGATCGATCCGTGAGCGCGGCGGAATAAGCCGCGGCGGCGGGGCACACCCGCTAGCCGCACCGGCCGGCGCCGAGAGAGAGACGATGATGCGAGTACGGCGGATGCACATGCGGGTTTCGGCATGGGCCTACATCGGTCAGAGCGCTGTGGGTGTGGGCCAACACTAGGGGGGAGGGGCGGTGACGGGCGTGGGGTTTGAGGCCCTGGGACGGGGCCGAGACCTGCGGCCGGCTGCGGTTGCCGGTGGGTATCGTTGTTGGTGGCGAGGAGGAAGAGGCGCGGCGGCCGCGGCGCTGGCCATGACTATGCGAGTGGTCCCTTGCGGATCGGAATGAAGCTCCCATATGGCATGGCGGCACTGCTCGAGAAAGATGGAAGCGTGCTGATGTCTTGCTGAAGGACAAGCAACGTGGAGTCTTGCTGACGGACAAGCAAGGTGGAGGCATGCTGAAGGCTTGCTGTAGGAGAGGAGCGGTTGGACGAGCAGCAGAAGCAGCTTCCCTAGCTGCCAATGGGGTGCGCGGGGCGCCGGCATGTGCGTCTAGCGGCCTGACCCGGCGGCCGGCGGCTGCACTAGCTACGATTAGCTATCCCTGATTTGTCGATGCCGATGCAGAGACAAAGGACTTGCCGTCCGACCGATGATGCATAGATGGGGTCACGGCAGCTCTAGCATGAGCCCTGGCCGTGTGGATAAGCCCGAGATCCAGGCGCGGCGCGCTCACAACATCGCGCGCACAAAAAAAGGTATGAAGGTGTCTTGTTGTTTGGTTGGTTGATTTACTGCTTGTTCACTCTACTGCGACGGCGGCGGCCAGCAGGCTCGGGTCGCGCGAAGGTGTATCCGATGTGCGGATGGGGGTCTGTGCCCTAGTCACGTGTCGTAGCGCCTCAGGGCGCAATGCGACTACGCAACCAGGCGTGACGCAAGCAGCGTGGCTGTCCTGGCGGGGCCGTGCTGTGCGTCGGGGGCTGGGGTTGCGGTAACGGCTGCGTGCATTGCGGTGGTGGGATGGCTCCGTTCACGGGACGTTATGCTGACATGATAGGGCTCTGGGTGGCTGTGAGGCACGTCATGGCGCGCTGGCCGGCGTGCAGCTGCGGCAGGGAGATCCACTCCTCCCTGGCTCGCTCGAGCGCTGCGAGGCCGATGCGGCTCGGCTACCTCTCGCGCTGGCCAGCATGCCAACTAGAGAGATTGGTGCAGCGGCGAGGCTTCCGAGCCGCACGCACGCATGCTGTACTGGCGCCCGTGACCGGTTTGAACCGGACGCGCGGCGCGCAATAAGCTAGGCATTGGGGTGGGCCAGGCGGCCGCGCAGGCGCCTGGCGGCGGCGGTCTATGATGCGAGGGAGTGAGGTGTGGCGGCGGCCCGGCAGTGCGCACGAGCCGCGCCTCCGTGTGCGCGCGGCCGTGCGCGGCTGCTCGCGCCAGCGGCCGCTGAGCGCTCATTCTTTCAATTGTTGCACTGCCGCTACGACGGCTCGGCGGATGGCACTGGCGTGGGCCCTCGCGCGCACGACCCTACTGCCGGCCCGCTGGTTCAGGCGGACCGAAGCCGGTGGGCTGCTGCGGCTGCCCTGTAGCCGTGCCCGCAGGCGCCCCTTCTTCGGCGGTCGCGACCTGCAGCGCTCTTCTAGTTGTTAATTGCGACAACAATGATGCTGCTGTTGCCGCTGCTGCTGCTGCTGCTGCTGCTGCTGCTGCTTTCGTTGCGTGTGTGTGTGTGTGTGTGTGTGTGTGTGTGTTTGGTCACTGCATGGTTTGTGGGCCGTGCAGCGTCTCCGTATGTCGCCACTGCGACACGGTGCATGGCGACACCCCTTGTGCAGCATTATGCAAGGCAGGCCCGCCCGGCTGTGCGCGCCTGGTACCCCTGCGCCTCCGATTGCGGTCAGCGTGTAACACTACGTCTCTACAGCACCTATATCTTGCTGCGCTCGTTGCGACGAAAATGCGTCGCCCGGACTCGCGCGGACCGCTTCAGTCCGGCCTAGCGCGCCCTAGCGGGGCGTCAGGGCGGGGGGGGGCGCCCTCACGTGGGCCTGTGCCCGCCGAACGACGGGACACTGACAGCTGCCTGGGAGGCTGCTTCAGAGGCTGCCTCCTGCGAGCGCCCCATCTAACCACCCACGATGAAGCTCGCTCTGGATCCTGTGAAGGGGGGGAAGGGGTAAACCGTGATGAATTGTGTGTGTACCAGCAGTACGATTTTTTCGCTTGTGACCCACAACCTTAGTTGCTGTGCTTACATCCACCTGACCGCTTGACTAGGCCAACCAACGCACGCGCCATTTGAGCTCGAAGTTGGTCTCTTCCCACCACCGGCGTATGAACAATCATTGTTGCCAGGGATTTCTTATGTTGCGGTATTTTGACTGACTCAAGTACGCATAAAAAGGTGCACCTGGTGGCAATGTTGCCTGGGTCATGTCACAGAGAAATTGTACACAAGACGCCCTCGGAGCCGTCGAGAAATATGACGCTGAGGCACTAGGGCACTGAGAGGAACTTCACCGGGACGCATTCGCACCCATGAGCTCCGACGCAGCGAAGCGAGGCCGCGCTGGTGCGTGAAGGCACAGCGCTCATGACCTCTCAGCTGATGTCTCCGTTCGGCACCCAAAGCCGACAGCTTGGGCGTTGCGCATGTGGGGCGTCCCTATTTGTACCCATGGCACCCTCCCCCTCTTACGCCCCTCGCAGCTGCCGCGCAGCAAGCGCACCAAGCCGCAATCTACTCCTTCCAGGCTGCACCGCACTCGGAGCTGGCTGCGGCGTTGCCGCGCCCCAGCCGCGCGCCTGCGTCGCGGCCCATCACGGTCGTGCCGGAGCTGCCGCTTGGCGGCCTGGTACAGGGCCGGAGCATCAGGTACGCCGCCCCTCCCACCCAAATGCTGAAGGGCACCTCCTCTGAGGACCCTCTCTTCAGCAACGTCTTGGTCTCGGGGCTGTGGCGCCCCGTGCTGCTGGGATTCCAGCCGCACTCCGGTCCAAGACCATCCGTCGCCTCCCGCCCTGAACTCCATGTGCGAATGTGCCGTGCCGCCAACGCTGCCGCAGCTTCACCGCAGCTCCCGCGCCCCAAGACGAGCCGCAATACGCTGAGCGGTCCGCGCCGCCGTTGCTGCCGCCGGGCGCCGCCGCCGCGGCGGCGGCGCGCGGCGGCCTGCAGAGCGCCGGCGACGCGTCGCATCGCTCCGTGGATTCGGACTACGCGGCGGACCCCATCTCGACCGAGCTTCATTTCTATCGCACCACCCGAATCATGCACCCCTGGGAGGTATCCGGCACCACCATCGGCGGCCCCTCGAGGGCCGGCGGCGGCGGCGGCGGCCGCGCGGCGCGGAGCAGCACGGGCTTCTACCCGGCACCCAGCGGCGCCGCCGGCGGCCCTGGCGGCGGCCTAAGCCACGGGCATGTCTCGGGCTCTGGCGCCGCCGCGGCGTTCCACCGCGGTGTCAGCGAGGAGGGCTATGCTTTGTCCGGCGGCGGCTCCGGCAGCCTCGGGCACCAGTTGTCGTACCAACCGTCGAGCGGCGGCGGCTCGTACGGCAGCCAACCGCCGTCCCACCAGGCCAGCTCGTACGCGAGCCGTCCGTCTCCCGTGCCGCGGCTCATGCTGTCCGGCCTGTCGAGCTCGTCGTCGTCGCCGTCGCTGGCGGCGGCGGCGCCGCCGCCACACCAGCAGCACTCGCAGCCGCACCTGCTGCCGCCAGCCCCGCACGCGGCGGCGCATGGCGACCCGCCTCACCTCCCACGCCACCGTCACGACCACCACCCACAGCACCATCTGGCACAGAGCGTGCCAACGCTCTTCGGCGACGGCGGCGGCGCTGACGGCGGCGGCGCCGCCGCCGCGCCGGGCCGCCGCTCGTTCGAACACCTCGAGCCGCTGCCCGGCGCCGCCACCATCTACGCCCATGCCGACGGCGCTGCCGACGGCGCCGCCGCCGCCGCGCGCGGGGGCGTGGCGTCGCGCGGCGCGTTCTGGGGCGAGCAGACGTGGGTCGCCCGGGCGGAGGCGGCTGGTGGCAGCGCAGGCGGCGCGGAAGGCGGAGCCGACGGGGCGGCGGCAGCCGGCCCCACCCCAGCTTCTAGGTGGGACTTAGGGGAGGGAGGGGCGTGGAGGGTAATGCACGGACTGGGGGCTCCGCTGCACCCTAGGTGACTAGGTAGGGAATTGCCAACCCTGGTACCAGGTGGGCGGCGAGTGCGCCGGACCCGCATCAAGGCCTTCCCTCCCCACGCAGGCCGCCCTCCCGGCCGGCCAGCTTCCTTCCGCACCCCTCCGCCCTCTACGGGCCCGCATCGGCAGCCCTGGCTAAGCTGCCGCCGCGCACCTCGCCCCGCCGCTCGCCGCGCAACTCGCCACGCGTGACCTCCGCCACGCCGCCGCTGACCTCAACC
Source organism: Chlamydomonas sphaeroides (assembly GCA_001662425.1). Classification (NCBI taxonomy): domain Eukaryota; kingdom Viridiplantae; phylum Chlorophyta; class Chlorophyceae; order Chlamydomonadales; family Chlamydomonadaceae; genus Chlamydomonas; species Chlamydomonas sphaeroides. The sequence goes on from BDDC01000443.1 coordinate 60,043, forward strand.
GCTGGGGCGGCCGCCAGCGGCAGCGGCGGCGGCGCCGCCGCCTCCGGACCGCTGCCGCTGGCACCTCACAGCGGCGGGGCAGCTGGCTCCGGCAAGCTGGCGCGGACCTCCTCTGACGGGCCGGCAGGGCCGTTCGGCGGCGGCGGGGGCGGCACCCTCATCAGCGCGTCGGCGGCGCCGTCGCTGTCACCGCTGCCGGGGACGGCGGCGTCGACGGGCGACTGCGGCGCCGCGGAGGTGACAGTGCGCCGCGGCAACGGCCCCGGCAGCGGCCCCGCCGCCGCCGGTGGTAGCGCGGTGGCGGCGGCGGCGGTGCTGGCGTGGGGCGCGGCGGCGGCGCCGGAGGCCGGCGACGGCGGCGGCCCGTTGACGCCAACCAGCGCGCTGCTAGAGCAGCAGCGTGCGGGGCAGCACGTGGGCATCGAGCAGCTTCTCATGGGTACGGCTGCAGCGCCTCCAAGGTACGGCGGCTTGTACGGGCTTGTACGGACGACCACGGGGGCGTCGGCTGGGATCAGCGCCCACAGGGCATGGCCGGCTCCTGGTTCTGCTCCGGCGGTCCCGCGCTGAGGTTGCCGCCGACACGACGCGCGCCAGGGTCGCTCTGCACCATCCCTGCCTCCCTGCCCCCCTAGCCTGCCCGGCCCCCTGCCTCCCAACGCCACCCCCCACCCGCTCGCAGGGGCTTCACGCCCGGCGGGCCACGCGTCGAGACCGCCTCGTCCGCGGCCGTGCAGCAGGCGTTCCGACAGCAGTTTGCGCAGCGGGGCGCCGGCCGACAGCCCACGCGCGAGGACGCGTTGGAGCTGCAGGTGGGTGCGGGGCTGTGGGTCGACCGGGCGGGCCGTTGCGTGTCGGACGGTGTTGCAGGGTGCCGAACACACGGAGCGCCCTGGCCCTGGCCGCCACCCCGCCGCCCCGCCACCCTGCTGCCGCTCGCCCCGGGCCCCCGCAGGCCGCGCTGCTGCAAAAGGTCGCGTCCCTGGCCGCGGCCGCGGCCGGCGCCGCGGCCGGCCCCCCGTGGCACGCCTCCTCGCCGCCGCACCACGCCTCCTCCTCGCCGCAGCTGCAGCCCTCGCCGCCGGCCTCGGGGCCCTCCCCCGCAGCCGGGGGCCAGCCCGGCCGCTACCCCAGCCCCGGCCCCGGCCCGCAGCCACGGCCGGGCGGCCGCGGCGGCGGCGCGGGGTCGGGCTCCAACTCGCAGATGTCGATGAGCGCCGCCGCGGCGGGCCAGGCCGCGGCGGCGGCGGCGCTGCCGCCGCTGCCTCCGCCGCCGCCGGCGGTCCCGTTCAGCATGGACGACGTGCTGTTCATGCCGCTGGCTGCCAAGGACGGCGACGGTTTCCTTGACCAGGGTGCGACGTGCTACGTTTGCTTTAGTTGTATCGCGTCACGACGTTTGTTGCTGTGGTGCCGTACCGTACTGTAGCCAGGGTGTTTCGCCGCTAGCTGCTATGCACGTCGGCGGGATCCTACGCCGGTGCAGTTGCTCGCGCTCGCGGTGGCGCGTGTTGTGCCAGTGCGGTGGCGCCAGCCCGCGCTTCCCTGGCGCCGCGACAGGTCCGCCCAAGGTCATGCTCCTCTCGCAGCACCTCCCGCCGGGCGGCCTGCCTCGCCAGGACGCGGACCCGGCCCCTCCCCGGGGCTGTCCCGGCACGCGCACGCGCATACACACACCTGGCGCTTTAAACCGCATTCCTTCTGCGCACGGCCGACGCGCCACTCTACCCGGCGCGTGCTGTGCCGCGTGTGGGGTTCTGTACTACTTGACACTTGAGCACACGCCCTTCGCGCTCCCCTCCGCTGCACCCCTGTCACCCGCCCGCCAGGCGTGCTGCTAAGCCAGGAGGCGGCGCTGACGGCGGCCCTCAGCGGCATCGTGGCACAGGTGCGGCACCGCCCGCGCCCGGCGTGCGTGTTTGCGGATCCACAGCCCCGAATCCACCTGCAGCTCCAACGCGTCCTCGCGCGTGGGCTGTCGGCCGGCGCCCCGCTGCGCAAACTGCTGCCGGAACGCACAGACGGTCACCGGTATGACACGAACCCTGGCTCCCCCCCCCTGTTCCCCTCCCGTCCTCTTCCCCTTCCGCCAGGTCGGCGTGTCGTGTGTGGAGCGGGCGCACCTGCTGCACCGCCTGTGGGCCACCCTGAGGCAGCTGCTGGCGGCCGCACTGGGGGACCGCGAGACGGCGAGGTGAGCGGCCGGGGCGCACCAAGTCATGGTGCTAGCGGTTGCCACCGGTTGTCATGGGTCGCGAAAGCCAGGTCACAACACTTGATAGCAGCTGGCGTGAAGACCCGGACCTGCGCTGAATCCGATAGGCAGCAGCTGGCGGCGGGCCGGCGCGAGGCATTGACGTCGGGCCCCTCACACGGCAACCCCAATACCCTTCCCTCACCCTTCGACCCTCACCTCCTGCGTTCTACGCGACAGGCAGCAGCTGGCGGCGGGCCGGCGAGAGGCTTCCGCCGCCGTGGCCAAGGCGGGCAACGACGTGGAGGCGCTGCGTCACGCGCTGGCGGCGGCGGCGGCGACGCAGGACCGCCTGGTGGAGCGGGAGCGGGAGAGCGCCGAGGCGGCTGCGACGGCCAAGGCCGAGCTCGCGAGGGTGGGTCGAGGGAAGGTGGTGCTGGGGCTTGGGCTGATGGCTGGGGTTGGGGTTGGGGTTGGGGTTGGGGTTGGGGTTGGGGTTGGGGTTGGGGTTGGGGTTGGGG
>BDDC01000444.1:14784-62698 GCA_001662425.1 Chlamydomonas sphaeroides
AACGCCAAGCAGGGCGGTCACATGTACAGACGCCAGGTCACACGTAGGGCTAATGCAGCGGGTTGAGGGTTGTGGGGCCAGGAAGCGCCGGAAGGTGAAGGGCTCGCCTGGGGTCGCCGGTGAACGCGGGCCGGGTAGGTCGGTAGCTTACGGTCAGCGGCTGGAGCTGCTTGCTGCCGTGTCGATCATCACTCCGTTGCTCTGCTCGTGTGCTTATGGCGCATGTCTGCGCTCGCGGCCAACCGACACGGGCGGCCGCGGCCCCGTGGCCTCCTCAGGCCTCCTGGCCGCGGCTGGCTTGATGCGGTCACCCCTACGCCGTTGTCGGTACTACAGCTTTGACGATGATAGACGAGACATTGCGATGAACGATGAATGCGCTGAGCGCTCTCATTCTGAACTTCCGGGCCGTCCAGGCCCTTCCAGGCCAGTTGACGAACGGGTGACGACCACGCTACGGGCAGCCACAGTCTGACCTGGCCTGCCTCAAAAGCCGCCCAGAATCGTTACTGCCGCTCAACTCGCGCGTACTTGCGTTTGCACGGAAAACAGCTTGGCTGCGTACGAATGCCGATGGCAAAGATGGCGGGAATCGGCGAGCCCCACCGCATTCTGCGCGCGCTGCTGCTCGTGACCGTTGCTACGGCAAATGTGTGCGCGTTTGCCCCCGCGGCGCTTGAGTGGACGGCCAGCGGCACAGTCAACGTGCCGAACGGTGCCGGCGGCACGACGGTCGTGCCCCTCTACACCGGGACCCTCAGCTACAAGCCAACGACGCTGAGCTTCGGCTCGTACACGCTCCGGACTCTGGCCTTTGCAGCGGGCACGGGAGCGGTAAGGCTCGCCCTCGGCGATGCGCATCAGGGGTGCCCCTTTGGCATCCGGGGCTGCCACCAAGCAAGCGGCTAACCCAGAGCCCGGCTGCCCACATTACCCTGACAAACGCACTTGCCCCTCCGCCCCCAGGCGACGCTACCCGCCCCCACCATCCGCCTGGCGGCGTGTGCGCAGTACCGCCTGACGCTCGTCAACGCGGCGCCGGCAACCAACGACTTGTCCGCGACGTGCGTGAGGCCGTGGTGGGGGCAGCAGGATGCTGTGTAGGGCTGCTATCGCACACACCACCGACCAGCGGCCACCGGCGACGCGCTCGCAGCAGCAGCAGTGGGGTGCCGTCCTCGCCCCCAACGGCCTGCATGCCCGGCTGCGCCCCTTTCCTCCCTGCCCCTTCCCTCCGTAGCACGAACATCCACCTGCACGTGAGATGGGGTGGGATGGGTTGTTGTGTGTGCAGGGGCTGCGTGAGCGCATGTTCGTTGCGCATGAAGACCAGCCGCGCTCAAGGGAGCGAGCACCCCCCCCAACACACACACGCATGCCACCTTGCATGCGGCGCCGCCATCTAGCTAGCTCGCTCGGGCATGGTTGCTAGGAGGCTCGAGTCTGCTCGCTCGCTCTGCCCCTCGGCGCACATACGCCGGTGCGCTGGTGACAGCCCCGCGTGAATGGCCGCCTCGCCGCGCCGCGCCGCGCCTCGCAGGGGGTGCACGTCAGCGGCGACGCGCCCGCCGACGACATCACCACGCACGTGCTGCCGGGCAGCAGCTACACCTATACCTACAACATACCTTGCGACCACGCAGGTGACAGGGGGCTGGTCGTACGCATGCCTTATGACACTCCCGGGCAGGGGGCGAGAGGGTCGGCCCGTGGTGCTTGTGCCCCTTGATACCAGCTCGCTGTGCACTGCGCTGCGCTGGAGCCACCGAGCGACGGCCAGCCGGCTGTCGTCCCGCCCCACCCCTGCCTCCGCAGGCGGCACCTTCTTCTACCACCCACACGTCCACGGCCAGACAGCGCTCCAGGTGGCTACTGTGGCTGCTGGCTGCTGGCTGGACCCCATAGCAGGGCGCGGGCAGGGGCCGCTGCCACTCCCGCAGCAGGCCCCGCGCTTCACAACACACACCGCCGGGCGGGGGCGGGGGCGGGGCCCGAGCTGCCCGGGCCGTGCCGCTCGCAGTGAGCGCTCCCAAGTGCCTGGGGGCTGGGGCCGCGCCTCGGCTCCCCTCGCACGTGCGCTCTCCTCCCTCCTCCTCCCGGTGGCCGCAGGTGGGCGGCGGCGCTGTGGGCGCAGTGCTGCTGGACGAGCAGGCGGGCGAGCTGGCGGGGCGGCCGCCCTCGTGGCCCGCCATGGAGCAGCACGTGCTGGTGCTGCTGCGCCTGGACGCGGCGGGGAGCAGCACGGTGCGGGCCGGGAGGAGGGCGCTTGGGGTCTCTGATGGGTGGTGGGCGTTGAAGCTGGGATTGAACGGGGCCCCGTGGGTGGCCTGTGCCGGCCGCCGCTATCACGGCAGGCCGCCTCCTCACCCGGCCTCCCTCGCTGTCGGCTGTGTCACGGTCCAGATGATGATGTCATCGCCCGGCCTGCCTTCGCTCTGCGTGAGTCGGGGCGGGGTGGTGTGCGTTGCTGGTGGGCTCCTGCTTGCTTGCGCGCGAGCTGCACCAGCAAGAATGCGCGGAGAGCGGCGAGCGCTGGAGCGCAAGCTGGCGTGCTCGCATGCCCACTTGCCCAGCCCCTCCCCTCCCCGCCGCTGTTGTACCACCCGCGGTGCGGTGGCCACATGCGCGGCCTCTTTCGCATCCCGCCTCTCGCCGCCGCCGCCCCGCAGGCCTCCTCCTCGTGCACCTGGCTCAGCGCCAGCGGCACCGCGCCCGCCTCACAGTTCTACACAGCCAACGGCCAGTACCGGTGAGGGACGCGAGGGGGGGGCACTCGGTAAGGGCAGGGCGGTCGTGGCGAGCCGTCCTCCTGCGCTGCCCCAGGCCCACTCTGTCGCTGGGCGCCGCCAACACGTGGCACCGCCTGCGCTTGGTGCACGCGTCGCTGGACACCGTGGGGGCCACCTTCGCCATTGTCGCACGGAGCGGTGAGCGCGCCGCTGGCCCGGGACGGGTCGGGTGGGCTGCCTGCCTCTGCGCTGCTGCGGGCCGCGCGGCCCCGGCCAGCGGCCTCCACCTGCGACCAAGCTCCCCCCACCGCCCCCTTGCGCTGCGCAGGCACGGGCGCAGCTGCCTGCCGTGTGGGCCTGCTGTCGCGCGACGGCGTGCTGCTGCCCTCGGTGCCGCGGCTGCTGGCCGCCACCTCCTCCACCAGCACGCCGCTGCTGTTCGCCAACGCCGCCACGCGGGCCGACGTGGCGCTGTCGTGCCCCTGCTCCGCCAGCACCTGCAGCTACGGGGTCATGCAGGCGCGCAGTGTAGTGGAGAGGGATGGGGAGGGGGAGAAGGGGAACAATGAGGGGGAGGGAAAGGAGGGAGAGTGGGAGGCAGGGGGCAGAGAACAGCAGTCCCCAGGCAAACCAAGGAAGGCCCGTCAGCGGGCTAGCACACGAGCCGCCTGCACCTGGCCGTCGCCTCGCGCCCCCCTGCCACACTCACTCCAGGGCTCGACGCTCATCGCCACTCTCACGGTGACGGCCGTGGCCGGCCTGAGCGCCCCTCCGCCGCTGCCCTCCTGGAGGCCGTGCCGCCCCGCCTACCTGCAGAGCCTGGAGGCGGCGGCGGTGCAGGGCAGCTGGGGTGAGCGGGGAAGGGCTGCCGGGGGAAGCGAGGTGGCGGCGGGGCCTGGCGAGGGCTTGGCTGAAGCGGTCGGTCTGCTCGCTGCTCCCCACCCTCCTGCCCCGCCCTCCTGGCCCGCCCAACCCGGGGTAAACGCATGCATGTCGCTGCCTCGCCCCCCTCGTTCCGCAGCCGTGACGCTGGGTAACAACAACATCAACGGCGTGTCGTATGCGAACGGCGCCGCGCCGCTGTACAGCTTTGCCGCCAACACCGTGCAGGTGCAGGCGGCGTGGGCCGGGGTGGCGTGGGGTTGTAAGCGTTGGGGGGCGGGGTATGAGCGTGGGCGTGGGGAGGTTGACGAAGGGCGTGCAGGCCCGGCGCGGGTTTGGGTGGCTTGTGGCTGTGGCTGCTGTGGCTGCTGTGGCTGCTGTGGCTGTGCGCGCGTGCGTGCTGCGGGCAGCGGCAGGTGGAGCGCTGGGCGCCTTGCAGCTGGAGCGCGTGGTGCTTGGTGGTGTCGGCGACAGTCCCCCGGGGCCCCTTCCCTCTCTCACGCTGGCCGCTGTCTTTGCAGGAGTGGACGGTGGGTGGCATCGACATGCATCCCTTCCACCTGCACGTCGCGCATTTTCAGCTTATCGCCGGCCTGCCCACCGGCGCGCCGCCGGGGTGGTACCAGATCGGTGAGCGTCGGACGTCGCATTATCTCATTCTTGGCCCCCGCCCAGCTTGCTTACCGTGCCTTAGAGGCACGCCACGACCTGCTGCCAAAGCCCAGTGGCACCCTCGCGTTGATCACGCCGCCTGCCCCACAAGCTTCACCCCGCTGCCCGCCCCCGGCCCAACGCTGCGTGCCGAGCCGCAGGCGACTGGCAGGACACGCTGGCCTCGGGCAGCGGCAGCTCGGGCGGCATGGGGCGGCGGCTGCAACAGATGATGGGCGGCGGCGGCATGATGGGCGGCTTCACGTCGCGCATCCGCTTCCGCACCGAGCTGGGCGGCAAGGTGCGCCACGAGGGGGGCGCACCGGTGTGGGCGGGCGGGGGGACGCACCGACCGCTGCATAAGCCCAACGGCACGGCATGTGCTGCCCGCCCTGCCCTGCCCTCCCCCATCCTGTGCCCTATCCCTGCCCCGCCCCCCTGCCCTGCTCGCACCCAGGTGGCGCTGCACTGCCACCTCCTGGTGCACGAGGACGCGGGGGCCATGGCCTGGACGCAGGTGGCGGGCGGCCTGAGCGCGGGCCACATCAGCTCCGCGACCGCGTTCGTGTGCCCGCCGTGAGCGGCCTGTGGGTCGTGGATACGTGGAAGGGCCGGGGCCTGGTACCGGTACATTGCGCGCCAGGCGCGTACGTGCACGTAATGGGCGGTGTAGAAGATGTTGCTGAGGCAAGGGGCTGTAGTTCCTTAAGGGCGAGTGCATGAAGGCGGGTGACGCAGTGGGGGCTGGAAGTGGTGCAGACGGCATGCCTGGTGTGTGTCGCAGGCAGAGGCAATGGCAATAATGACGTGCTACGTTTCGCCGGCAAGAAACGGAGCCGATCGTCCGCCGCGAGCGTTACAATGCTGTGTCCGCATGGAGGCACGTCGCAGCCCTGCTCGCCTCCTTGTCAACTTCGTGCCTACACCCACAACTCGCAATGTTCACCATCCCAATCCTCCTCAGCCGCCACCGAAGCCCCATTCAGCTGCAGCCGCAGGCGTCACGTGGCAACGTATCATGGTCTTCCCTGCCACCCCCGTTAGCCCGCTACTCGGACTCTTGGGCGGTGGCGCTCTCGCCGCCCTCGGGCTGCTTGTTGCGCGAGCCGCCAATGTGGCCGCCCACCTGAGGGCGCGAGGAAGAGGGGCCGGGGAGGATCGAGGAGATGAGGAGGGCAGTGGGGACGATATTGTTGGGATGGGAGGGGTAATGTCCGACGGACCTGCACACGCTGCACATAATGACTCACTCCTCCTAAACCCCAAACCTTCTGCCCCACCCTCCCCTCGAGACTGATGGCTGACCTTGATGCGCTCCATGGAGTCGCACTGCTCGAAGTCCTGGCGGGAGGGAGGAAGGGCGGCAAGGAGGATGCGGTCGATGGATGCCAGGCTGGGGAAGAGCCCCAAGAGACTTGGCTGACGAGCAGAGAACGGCGCTCCTGGCGTAGTATGACATCAGTCGAACAATCAAGACAATCCCTGCTGCGCGCACATGCTGTGACTGCTCTGGAGCACGTGACCGCTCTGCTGGCTTACTCCGTGCTAGCAAACAGCACGCAACGCTGCCCCGCCTTCCCACAGAAGACTCTCGGCCCTGGCCTCAATTCTGCTCCTACATATGCCTTCCCCTGCTGGTCCGCCCTCCCTCAGCCGCGCACCTTGCCGAACAGCTCCTGGGCCGCGGCGTTACGCTCCTCGGGGGTGCTGCTGCGGGCGGGATGCAGGGGGAAATGAGGTGTATGAGCTGCGGCGAGATCGATACGGACGCAGGCGCGTACTATGTGCGCGGGGAGTGCTGCCTGCTGCGCGAGACGAGCGCAGGACCCACGTCAGGTGCCTGGGGTGCTCTGGCCGGAGCTGCGTGGCGTTCTTGTGGCGCGCCCTGGCCCTTCCCTCCTGCAACGAGCGCCCCGGTCGCGCACACGCGGCGCACGCCCCGCACCTGCCGGTCATGTTGAAAGTGTGTCGCTGTGGAGCTGCGAGTGTTTGGCCTACAGGTGGAGAACAGCTGTGTTTGTGCTCGACAATAACGTTGTAGAATGGCAATGTATGCGCCCTGGCCCCTTATGCGCCCGGGGCAGCACCCCTGCAGCACCCCCATGCCGCTCACGCTTCCGGAGTGGCCACGTCGCGTCCCCCCCGCATCACCCATGCGCAACAATGACGCTGAGTGATGTAGGGGCCCGTAAGCCACGCCCCTGGTGGAAGACGACTGCGGACGCGGGGCACGAGCTGGAGGATCCTTGCAGTGACCCTTGGGTCCGGTGGTTCCCCGGCGCTGTGATTCTGCGCAGACCAACATGCTCAGCTAAATAGCATGCATCATGTATGACGAAGATGACATAAGCATGCGCAATGCACGCGGAGCGGCTGTCGCGAAGGATGGCAGCGGCCAGGGGGTGCTGAGCTTCGGCAACTTTACACGCAATAGCGTGCGCTTGCTGTTCAGGAGCGTACGTAATTCTGTCGCTTGTATAACTCGTAACTGCTCATTCACCTGCGACAACTACGCACGAGCTCTTGAGTGGGCTCGCAGGCCTCGCAATGTTGCGGACTGTCTGACAGCTGTATTTATCTGCGCGGTGGAGCGGAGCCAGGGCTAGGGACTGAGCTCAGCATGGCAACGTCTCAGAGCTCGTTGGAGGACTCCGTAGTCCTCCTGCAAAGCCTGAAGGTACTATCAGACTATGCTGTCTCGAGGCTTTGCCTCATATGTTGCGCGTCCCGCGTGCAACTCCGCATCCTGTATGTAGGCTGCTGGTGAGCGCACCGGTGCTGTGGAGGCGGAGGGCTTGCACCTGAGGTGCGTACATGGCTCGGGTCGCTTGCGTTCCGGAAGCTACGAGCACCCTCATACGAAACACCGTCCTCCACCTGCATCGTCGGTCCCCCGGTCCCCCCAGGAGGAACTCCCGCCGCAGCCTCCTCATGGACCCACACGACGCAGCTGCAATGGCGGCGCACTTGTCGGCTGCGGCCGGGGTGCTACCGGCATCCCGGTTCGCCTCGATGTCGGGCGCCGGCGTGTCGCAAAGCCCTCTGTCACCCACGGGCGCGCAGCTGCAAGCCGGCCCCGGCGTGGGCACTGCGACAGCCATTACCAGCGGCACCGGCGCCCAGCTGCAGCCCTCGCAGGCGGCGAGGAGCGGCCCGGCGCTGTCCGCAGGCACGAGCAGCGGGCCAGGCCCCGTATCCCCTGCATCTTCGCCCACGGCTTCGCCCGCGCGTCTGAGCATGCGCCCGCTGGTGCTGGCGGCCGGCGCGAGCGCACCCATCAGCCCCACTGGTGCCGGCCCGGGCTCTTCGCCTGGCCTCGCGCGCAGCTACCGCGGGGCGCACCCACTGCCCTCGTCAGCCCGATCCTTCACGCTCGGCAGCACGCCCCTGTCCGTGGCCGCGGCGGGCGCCGGCTCGGCTCCGGGCGAGGCCGCGCGCTCCGTGTCCCCCTCCGGCGTCCGCAGCCCGCGGCCCCAGCTTGGAGCGCCAGGCCCTAGCTCCCCATCCTCGCCGCCCCAACCACCTCACAGCTACAACGGCGGCACCTCCCCGCGCCCTCCGAGCACCAGCCTCAGCGGGGCAGCCCCGTCCGCCGCCGCCCCTGCGGGCTTCGGCAAGGCCTGGCCGGCACTGGGCTCCCCGGCTTCGACGCCGCCGACGCCGCCATCCGTGCGGCCCGTGCGCCCGTCCACCGGCGGCGGCCCCGCCGCGTCGGCGGCTCGGCCTCTGACGCCTGAGGCCGGCCCGCAGCGCGAGGCTGGCGGCATGCAGGCATGGGCGGAGCAGCGCGCGCAGCAGCAGCACGCCGCCGTGGCCGGCGCCTTCTCTTCCGCTGCGGCGGTGCTGGCCGCGGCCGCGGCGTCTGGTGTGGACGGCCTGAGCGCTTCGCTGCGCCGCCTCAGCATGACCGGCCAGGCGCCCTTCCAGTCGGGCTGGGCTGAGCCGCCCGCTGCGGCCGCGGGCTCGCACCGCCTGGTCATGGCGGCCGGCGCCGAGCTCAGCTCCACGCTCCACAGCCACCACAGCCAGCTGCAGCCCCAGCCGCAGCCCCAGTCCCAGCAGCAGGCCGCCGCCGGCGCCGCTCAGCTCGCCGCCCTGCTGCCGCCGCCCCAGCAGCATGCTGCCGCGGCGCAGGGGCCCGCGGCGCCGCCCTCCTCGGGGCTGGACTGCCTCAACGCCTCGCTGCGGCGCCTGTCCATGACGGGCGGAGGGCCGCCGCCGCAGCTGGCCTCGGAGCCGTCGTTGTCTGCCGGCGGCTCGCAGCGGCTCATCATGGCTGCCGCGCACGAGCTCAGCAACTCGCTGCACGCCGCCCACCACGGCCCCGGCCAGGGCACGGGGCCGCCCTCGCCGCACCACGAGCCCCGCACCTCGACGGCGGGCCACGCGCCGGCGCCGCCCTCGCTGGCGTCGCCGCCGCCTGCGCCCGTGTCGGTGCCTCCCGCCGCCAGCCTCGAGAACCTCAACGCCTCGCTACGCCGCCTCAGCATGACGGGCTCTGCGGCCGAGGGTCTGATGGGCTCGGCGGCCGGCTCGCAGAAGCTGCTGCTGGCCGCTGCCAGCGAGGTCAGCCACTACCAGAGCAGCCACGGCGGCACCGGCCACGGCCACAATGCAGGCCCGGCAGCTGGTGGCGGCGCCAGCATGTCGCAGCTGGCGAGTCAGCTGCCGCCGCCGCCACCTGCGGCGAGCGCCTTCACGGCGCCGTCGGCTTGCAGCGCCGTGGCGGCGCCGTCAGGTGCAGCCGCTGCTCGCGAGGCGCCGTCGGCGGCGGAGCCAAACCCGGGGTCGGCGCCGGCCGTGGCGCACCCACGGGAGTCTGGCAAGCAGCCCGCCATGCCCCCTCGTGTCCGCTCCAGCGAAACAGGCTGCGCAGTCGCTTCGCCAGTGTCGACCTCCTCGCCTGCCACGGCCGCAGCCGCCGCCCGCCTCCCGCGACTGTCCGAGTCCGGCCTATCGTCAGCTTATCCCTCCGGCCGCCCCAGCCTCGCCCCCCTGCCCGGGGCGCCGTCCAGCAGTATGGCGCCGCATGTGCCAGCCAGCCCGCCGCTGTCATCGCGCGCGCCACGGCCCGAGCACTTTGCGCTGCAGCGGCCCTCCTCCAACGGCGGGGCTGCGCCGGCCGCCTCTGCAGCCCTCATCGGTGCCCCCCGCAGCGCTCCGCTCGCGCCACGGGCGACGGTACCGGGCGCAGGCCCTGCCGCAGGGGCTGTCGCTGAGGCCATGCAGGACTCGGTGGGCAACGGCTCGGGCGCATGGCCCCCCGGCATGGAGCTCACGGTCCGCTCGCTGGCGGCGGCGCAACATGGTCCCGGAGACGTCCCTGGCCAGGCGGCCGTGTGTGCGGTGCAGAGCAGCGTGCGGCAGCGCCTCTCCACTGAGCCGGTGCGCTTCGCGGGAGCTGCCCGCCTGCTAGCGCCCGGGGGTGGCAGCGGCGGCGTCGACAGCGCCGAGTCCACCCCCCGGCTGCCGGGCAGCGCGCCGCCGCAGCCCGGATTGGCGGCGGCTCACGAGCGCGGCAGCGACCAGGACCTGGCGTCGGCGGCCAGCACCCACAGCCTGGCGGCCGAAGACTCGGGCGGCATCGCGGGCGCTCCGCTGCTGTCGCCGCGGGCCGCCGCTGGTGGCCTGTGGGCGCCTAGTCAGGACATGCGCCTGCACATTGCCGCACGGGCCAGCAGCGCTGGCAACCGCAAATCCGCGCTGGCAGCGCCGAGCAGTGGCGGCGGCAGCGGCGGCTTCACGCCGCCGCTTCGCGGTGCCGGCGCAGCGCCCGGCGTCGGCGTCAACGGCCTGGCTTTGCTGCGGGCCCGCTGCTCTGACAGTGGCGGGCTGCGGCCGCCTCCCGCCACGCTGCAGCAGCTCCAGACGGCCGCAGCAGCGCAGCAGCGCGTGCTGTCCAGGCTGGTGAGCCGCAGCGTCGATCCCAGCGCTGCAGCTACCGGCGGAGGCGAGCCCACTGGCGTCCGCCGCATCTCGGCCACGGGATTCGGAGTCGGCGCCGGTGGCTCCGTAGCCACTGCAGGCGGCTCTTCGGTACGGATGCGCATCCGCGCCTTCAGCGACAGCGGTGGCGCTTCGGGCTCCAGTGACAGCCTGGCGGGCTTCGTGGCGGTGGGCACCGCGTGGGGCAGGCCTGGCACCGGCGCCGAGCTGCGGCTCGGCAGCCATGGTCGCTACGGCCGCGCCGGCAGTGGGCTGCCCATGGGAGAGAGCCTGGACGGCCCGCAGGTGTGCGCTGGGGAGGGGCTGTGGCGTGCCGGGGCTTGGTTTGGGGGCAGCTGGTTGCAACCTGGATCCTTTCGTCATGGCTTCGAACGTGCACCCCAACACGACCGACCGCTCGTCGCTTGCACCGTGTGCTGCCTTGTGGTCACCGCTCGCAGGGCCCCACATCGTCCAACGGCGCCACTCCACGGTCCACGTTGGAGCAGGTGCTACTGCCGCCCATCCTGGTGCCCACCCCGCCGGCATCGGGCCGTGCCAGCCGGGGAGGAAACGGCAGCGGCCGGCAGAGCCGCAGCGGCAGCGGGCGCATGAGCCGCAGCGGCAGCGGGGCGCTGCAGAGCTGGCTGGCTGGCGGAGGCGTGGCGCCGCCTAGCTCTGCGCCAGGGCTCGGGTTGGGGCGGCTGGAGGCGGCCCCCGTGGTCCCAGCGGTGTCCGCAAGCGTGAGCAGCTTGCCGCTGAGGGCACTGGTGTCGGCAGGCGGCGTGCATGTGTCGTAGGGAGCCGGCGGCTTTCAGCGTGCGCAGGTCGGCTCGGTTCCCTAGCAGGATGGTTGGCAGGGTGGGGGCCGCGAGGGGCCTGGTGCGCCGTTTTGGAGTGCTGGGCGGCGGTCGCATGCGCACGAGTCCATGGTGATGGTGCACGGCATGGAACGGTAGCTGCATGCGTGCGTGTGGGCTCTGTCATGCTCGCTGTGCTGCAGCGCGGCAGCAGCAGCCGGCGGGATGAGGAAGCGCCTGTCGCCCGCAATCCGATGCGGTAGAATGGTCGGTGCTGCCGATGTGCAGGTCTGCTTTGTTCACGGTAGCAACCGCCTGGTGCAGTACTGGCGGAGGAGTTAGCGTTGGAGGCAAGGGGGCCTACTGGCGGTCAGGTGTATGGCCGCAGCACAGCAGACATGCGGCAGCAGTTGGCTGGGCCCGCTGTTGCCGCGCCCTGAGGGGCGCTGGTGTCCTGGCGTACATATATGTGGTAGAGATTAGCCGTGCAACAACTGACATTGGTGCCCATGCAAGATACTGTGCAGAACGTGGCAAGGTGCGGCAATTCGCTCCAGCGAGCGGGCGGTCGCCTTGCCTGGACTTGTAAATAAGAAGGGTTCCGGCATCCCCCTTCACCAGGCTTCACCTCTCTGCGCACGTCTGCGCACACCTCGGAGCGCCCATTGCCTGCTGCCACGAGGCCTGTGCAGCGGCAGCATCCGTAGTTTCGCCCGCAAGCCAGGGATGGAGATGGGCCGCCCATCATGCGTTCCTCCAATTCCTCTTATCGCCAGCCCGAGCAGCGGCTCCCAGTCTCCAAGATGCACACATGCCGGACAGGGGCGCTCAAGCTGTTGTGCTAGCGGCTGTGACGAGGCGGCTGAGTATGGGGCTGTGAGCTCAACCAGCGTCGCACCTCCAGCGTCGATGTCAAAACATATGACGTAGAGACGGTGTTCTTGAGCTTATCGTCATGTATCAAGCCCAGACCGCAACAGTAAGCCCGGCATTAGCAATAGCAGGGGCTGTCTACGATGAGGTAGCAGGACATGCCTTCATAGGGTTCTGGACGCAAAGCAGGACCTAGTGCTGGTTCATGGCGCATGTCTAAGTAGTGAGAAGTTTTTGACGCACCTGGCGCTTGGTGGACTTGGCGGAACAGGGGAAGGGTGGCGACAGCTGCAAGCCCCGAAGCCTGGATCCTGGACCCTAACCAAACACGCGTGCGACGGCCATACACGTCTTACTAGGGCTTCGGAACTCCTGAGCATACTATGGTGTACCGTGTCCTTTGAGACGCGTACTTGGGGCGCAATGCCCGCGAAACGCACGAAGAAGGCCGAGTCGGCTCCTGTCGGCTCATGCTTGTACGCGGAGCTAGGCTTGAATAGGTTGGCTAGCGAGGAGGAGATCAAGCGCGCTTATCGCAAACTCGCGCTAGTGAGTCCCGGGTCTCCGCGGCTCCGACGGCAAAATTGCACACGCATATCATATTGTTGCTATACAGTGGAGCTTGGCGCTGAAAGTGTCACGCAGGGTGCCCCGCGCCAACCCTTGCTTCTCCCCGGGCATGCATGACGTTGGGCCCCACACCCAACCCGCAGCAATGCCATCCTGACAAGAATCCTGGCGACGAGGCCGCGAATGAGCGCTTCAAGCGCATCAGCGTGGCATACAGTGTGCTCTCAGACGCGCAGAAGCGCAAGTACTATGACGAGACGGGGAGCACAGAGGGGCTGGACATCTCCCCGGAGGAGTTCGTCGACATGTTCCAGAGCTTGCTCCTGGAGGTCATCGGAGGCGCAGACATGATCCGGGCAAGTACACATTCCACGCTGGCACACACTCACACTGCCAGGCGCTTTCCTAAGGCAATTCCATGCGGGCCCGCAGGACATGTTGTCGTGCTTCACCCCTCGAGAGCTCGCCCGGCTGCCGCCCTTCCCCTTCCCCAAGGAGCTCTTCCCGACAGGTACGCAGAACTGTCCTTGTGTGATGACATATTGCCTTAAACGTGTGCGCCCTAGGCGTGTGCTTAGACCTGGGCCTCTGTTCCGCACCTTGCCTACAGGCACCTTCCCTCCAGGGCTGCGCTTCAGCAGCAAGGGCCTCAAGGGCATGCCGCCGCAGGTGCGCATGGTCCAACATTGTTTGAAACCTGGGGCTTACCTGACCAGGGATAGAACAGCTGTCGTGTGGAGGTGTGCATAGGCCAGAGGCTTTCGCGCCAAACGCACGTGCTCACCGCCACCTAGCCCCGTGCTCGGCTGCCCCGTGCTCGGCTGCCCGTGGCCAGGTGGAGGAGCTCATCCAGAGCGGCGACCTGCATGCCATGTTCACGGCCATGTCGGGGGCAGCGCCCAGCACCAGCAGCGCCGGCCATGGCGGCCGTGGCACGGCGGGGGCGGGGTCAGGCGGGGCGCGTGGCAGCGTGCGGCCCGGGGCTGTCGGCAACTTGGGCGGCAAGGGCCACAGCAGCCGGGCGCCCTTTGGCGGCCGCAGCGCTGGTGGCGCCCGTCGGGGCATGTCCTCTGCCGGAGTTGACCTGGCCGGCCTGGACGTGGCGCTGCTGGGCGAGCTGCTTGGCCCTGACATGCTGCCGGGCGACCTGGAGGAGCTGCTGGCCAGCGGCATGCTCTTTGGCGCCGGCGACCACGGCGACGGCAGCGCCAGCGGTAGCGGCAGCAGCGACTGGACGGACGCGTCTGACAGCGAGCTGGAGCAGCTGGCCGGACTGGAGCCGGAGCAGCGGCAGGAGGCGCCGCAGCGGGAGCGAGCGGCGCCGGATGCAGCCGCCGCAGGCAGCGGCAGCTCGCCGCCACAGCCCTCACGCGCCGAGGCAGCTGCAGAGCGTGCGCCGCGCCGGTCCGCATCTGGCCAGATGCCGCCACACGCCGGCCCGTTCGCTTCTCCCGAGCCCGTCCGCGCGGCGCAGCAGGCTGCGGGTGGCCAGCCGGGCCCTGGGCCTGGCTCAGGTTCGCCGCCGCCCGCGGCGCTGGTGCGGGACTGGATGACAGCGGCGCGCAGCTGCGACGTGGGCGCTCTGGCCGGGCTCCTGGCGGCAGAGCCGCGGCTGCTGGGCTGCCGCGGCACGGGTATGGGCCACACAGCGCTGCACTGGTGCGCTGCCAAGGGCAGCGTGGAGGGCATCGTGTGGCTGCTGCAGCAAGGTGAGGCCCCAGGGGTCGGGCGCAACGGCATGGAGGGGCAGGGGCCATGCGAAGGTCCCGGGAGCCGGGCATTGCAAGCTCTCCTGATGGGGCTGTCCCCGCTCGGTCCGCTCAGGTCTGGATATCAACGTCCGCAATGACGACGGCGCGACGCCGCTGCATGCGGCAGCACGCAACGGGCGCCTCGAGGTACGCGGTGCCGTCTGGCAGGGTGGTAATGCGACCCTTGTAACCGCGCGGCGTCATGGCTGTTCTCAAGTGTTTGCCGGACAAACAATGCACTCGCAGACAACTGCCTTCCAATATATTGTGGTTTTGCGCCCGTGTGTCATGACTTCACACAGGCCGTGGAGGCGCTGCTGACGTGGCGCCGGCAAGGCAGCGGCACGATCTGCGACCTGGCAGCGGTCGACGGCGATGGGCGCTCGGCGCTGCAGCTGGCTGCTGAGTACAAGCACTCGGCCGTCGTGGCACTGCTGCGGCACGCCGCCATGGCCGGCGGCCCTAGCGACGATGCCGAGACGGCTGTGCCCTCGCCAGCGCCGGGCAGCACAGCGCAGCGCTCTTCCGGGCCCGAGGCCGCAGCCGACGGCCCCAGCCCGCCAGCCGCCGATGGCGCACAGCGGGGCGAGCCTGGGGCGCTAGCACCGAGCTGCGCTGACGCCCCAACGGGTCGGGGTACCGAGCAAAGCGCTGCACCGACGGCATCCGCAGCGCCCTCGGGCCCCGCGCGCGATGAAACCCAAGCTGGCGACAGCAGCTCAGCGCCAGCTCAACCTAGCGGTGGGGTCTGTGAGACCGGCCGCTGCAGCAGCAGCGGCGGCGGCGGCAGCAGCGGCGCCGGCGGCATCGCGCCGGAGCCTGCACTCGGCTCCAAGGCGTCGGGTGCGGACCACCACCCCGGTGTTCAGGCGCCCGGATGTGATGCAGTCACCCGTACCACCGCTGGGGCAGGCGCCGACACAAACCAGGCTGGGCCCTCGGGCGGCGCTGGGGCCAGCCCCAGCCTTCGTTCGTCGCACATGGTGGAGCAGCCAGCGGCTCGGCAGGCAGCGCTGGACGCGGCCTCTCCGGAAGGAGCGCGGCCAGCAGCGCGTACTGGCCTAACGCCAGCCGAGAAGGCAGCCCGCAGGGCAGCCCTGATCGCTGCCGACGAGGCAGCTGACTTGGAGGCGGAGCGACAGGAGGCTGCGAGGTGTGCACAAGCCTGGATGGCCGCTGGGAAGGCGCCGTTATTCCTTGGGCCGCACGCCGGCAAGCTTACGTCCCGTCTTTCATGGTGAAATGACAACCTCGTCGCGCCCTGTGCCATCCAACCCTTGACATGCGTCGTAGGGCCGCTGCTGCGGAGGCCGCTGCGCTTGCCGCGGGGTTACAAAGCCGCGATGAGGGCCGGTCGTGGCTGGAGGCGGCCAAGCGCGGGGACGTGAGCGCCCTGCAGCGCATGCTGTCCGCCAACCCCCGGCTGCTGGGCTACCAGGGCCAGGGGACCAACTTCGCCTTCACTGCCCACACCGCCCTGCACTGGGCGGTCGCCAAGGGGCAAACGCAGGCCGCCAGGTGGCTCCTCGAGCAGGTTGGCGTGGGGTGGCGGCAGGTGTTGCGTATGAGTTGGAGCTTGGGACCGTGGCCGCAGCACGACCGCAACCAACTGGCAACTGCCTTCGTGCTTTAGTGCCCTCTCCCCGCTGAGCTCTCAACAAACCACACGCCCTGCCCCTCCCGCACAGGGCGCCGACCCCGACGTGCCCAATGCCGCGGGCGCCACACCGCTCCACGCGGCAGCCAGCCAGGGCGCCGACGGGTGCGCCCGAATGCTGGTGGTCGAGGCCGCCGCAAAGATGGGTGTGAGTGCATCCGACTACCTGCGGGGCTGGTAGCGGCTGGCGTCTAGGGGCGCGCAGTTCAGGAGCGCCGACCCAGCGTCGGGCCGCTTTCGCTGCCGCTGCAGGTATCTGACGCGCTGGGCGAGACGGCGAGGGACATCCTCCTGAGGAGGGACGCGAGCGGCGCCGGGTCGGGCTGCACGGCTCTGGCTGCCGAGCTGGAGCTGCTGGCGCGGATAGCGACGCTGCGGGACGCGCCCGGCGGCTCCACCGATTGGACCCCTCGCGCAATGCGGAGCGTGCTGGCGGCGGCAGGTGCGCTGCGCGCCAATTCCGGCTGTGCGGGTCTGTGGCTTGCTGCCCTGCGCACTGCCCGATGCCCTTCCCTGGACGCCGCATGCGCCCTCACCGCCTCTTGCCTCAGATGTCAACGCGGCCGGTCTGCTGGAGCGGCAGGAGCTTGTTGATGCCGTGCGGCAGCTACTGTCGCGGTACCCGCCCAGGATCACACCAAAGCGACAGCCCGAGGTCCTCGCAGCTCCTGCTGCTGGCGGGGTGAGGGGGCCCACCGCGCTAGACCAGCCGGCGCCCGCGGCGTCACCGAGCGTGGCGCCGAGCACTGGCGACAGCAGCAAAAGCGAGCACGGACCCGCCGCCACGCCCGCGGCGGGCCGCGACGCTGCTGGGGGCGGCGGCAACCCGTCTCCAGCCGGCGACGGCGCGGCCGCTGCTGCGGTGGACGCTGCCAAGCAGCGCGGCAACGAGGCCTTTTCCCGCGGCGACTACGGCAAGGCGGTGACGCACTACACCATGGCCCTGCGCCTGAGCGGTGCGCCCAGCGCCGTGTTGCACAGCAACCGGGCCGCGGCCTACAGCGGCATGGGATACTTCGGCAAGGCGCAGGCGGACGCGGAGGAGGCGCTGAGGCTGGAGCCGGGGCAGCCCAAGTACTTCTGCAGGCTGGGGGTGAGGTGGGCTGTGCTGCGCGCCGGGACAGGGCATGGAGTCGGAGATTCCCGAGGATTTCAGATAGACAAGCGACACGTGCCCACCGACGTGAAAGCGTGCTGGCGTTCGTGATGGTCCCGCTGCACTCCCCGTATGCGCCTCACTGGCGGTAACACGGCGAGTGGCACGGAGTGGCGCCACTTGTAGACTGCACCGCCTGGCCCCACCGCCCGCCTGCGTGCCGTGCAGGTTGCGCTGCTGGGGCAGCAGCAGTGGCGCGACGCGGAGGCGGCCTTCCGCGCCGCGCTGCAGGTGGATCCCAGCTACGGCGCCGCGCTGCAGGGCGTGGCGGACGTAACGGCGGCGGTGGCCCGAAGAGGGGCCGACAGCTAGCCAGTGCTACGCACCGGGGGCGGGACAACGGGCGCCGCTGGC
This sequence comes from Chlamydomonas sphaeroides, assembly GCA_001662425.1. Classification (NCBI taxonomy): domain Eukaryota; kingdom Viridiplantae; phylum Chlorophyta; class Chlorophyceae; order Chlamydomonadales; family Chlamydomonadaceae; genus Chlamydomonas; species Chlamydomonas sphaeroides. The sequence continues at coordinate 32,133 of BDDC01000444.1, forward strand.
TGAGCAGCATTGGTGTGGTGCGGTGTGGACTCAGCGCAGAGGCCGCCTTTCGGCGAGGGGAGGTAGCAGCGCGCGGTGCAGGCCTGGGGCCGAGATGGTGCCCCATGGCCCTTTGGAGTTTCAACGGGTTGAAGCACGGACGGCGGTGTTGCGCTAGCCGTGTCATGTCCCTCGCCACAGCTCCTTCTAGGAGTAGCCGGGCGCTTCAGGTGGCACTCGCTGGCAACCAGTGCGTTACACGCCAGTCGGCACCAGCTCCTAGCCCAGGTCATGACGGCTTGTCATGCCGGCATCCTCCGTTCCTGCCTTCCACATGCGAATGCATCTCTTCCGCTTCTTCGTAGCCAGGGGCCCGCCCACCAGTGCGCTGGCACCAGCCAGGGCCCCAGCCTCGACGTGCAGCCACGCCGCACCCAACTATCAACCCCCGAGGCAGCTTTTCGTTGCCCCTACCCCTGCCCTCGCGCACGCAGCGCCAGCCTACGACCGACCTAAAATACATGAGTCAGGCGCAGGTCGCCCTCGCGCACGCAGCCCCACCATCAGCCCCTACCGCCCCCCCCCCCACGAGCGCTGCGCTGTATGCACTCATGTGTGCAGTCGTTCAGAAGATGCCCTTCTGCGTGGACCAGAACTGGCGGTGCAGGCGCTCCTTCTCCTCCTGGGTCAGCTCGGCGGTGGGGCCGCTGTCCTCGCCCTCGTCATCGTCGGCGCCGTGCGGCTGCGTGCAGCAAGGGGTTACGGGTGCAGCGAGCCAGCCATCAGCGCAGCGCCTGAACCCTGTCCCCTGGTGCGGAACCCTGCATCGGCTAGAGATGCGGTGCAAGCAAGCCGACCGCCGCGTCAGCCACGCTGCTGTGCCCTCAGCCACATTAGCCACCGCGCCTCGCTGCCGCGCCCTTACTAGTCCGCCGCAGACCATTGCCGCCCGGTTGCCCGCTCCAACCCCTTGCGTGCCGGTACCGGCCCCCCGCGTCCTGCCCCAGCGCCCGGTGAGCGGGGCCCCCCCCTTCCGCCCCCGCTGTCCCAAGCCCCGCCGCGTCCGTGATGCCCCTGCTGCCAGCAGTCATCCCCCACGACGTGCGTCTCACCGGCTTGTCGGGCTTGTCAAAGTAGTAGGTGATGTCGGGGCCGTCGTAGTTCTCCTCGTCAGCCACCTGCACGTCGATTGGACGGCGGCACGACAAGGGAAGAGCGTGACTGAGTTGGCCAGAACAGCGGCGCCGAGTGCCACAGCCTCTGCGCCAGCATGTACCACCGCCCGCACCGCCCCGACGCCCGGCACGCGCTGCGCAGCCCCACCTCAAAGCGCGCCGAGAAGATGGGCGGCGTGGAGTAGATGAGCGCGGCCAGCTCCTCCTCCTTGGACTCGGGCTTGTGCGGCGACATGCGCGCAGTCTCCAAAAACACGTTTGCCAGGTGCTGCGAGACGCGGATGGCGTCCATGCTGTGCGGCACCTCGTCCATGCCGAACTCGTACGGCGGCTTCTCGGGGTGCCACTGCGTGCCTGCGAGGCCGGGGTCCGGGGACGTGCCGAGCGACGAGCGAACCCGGACACGTGAACGTTTACCGGGCCACCGGGGCGGAGACACGGGAGCGAGCAGGGGGCTGCGGGTGTCCCTGCTAGCAGTGTGCTGGCAACCCGTGAGTCCAACACCGGTTTGGCCACCGCATCCCGCAGGACCAGCGCGGTCGCCTGCCACTTCGCTGCCAGGCTCGCATCACGCCCGCTTGAGATGTCCGGTCAGCGCTGGCCTGCCTGTTGCCGCAGCAGCAGCTCTATGAAGTCCGCATACACGCAGTAGCTGCGCCTTTCCCCTCAGCCCACCCACCCCGCATCCCTGCCACGCGCACGCCTACACAGGCCAGGAGGCCCCTTCCCAACAGTCCCCCGCCGTTTCGTGTCCTCACAGCCGAGCGGGCTTGAGCCAGCGCGCCCACCACCTCTATACTGCACCTACTCCCCCGCCCCTTACCCCCCCTCTAACCATGTTATGCCCTTCCCCCAGCCCCTCGCTGGCCCTCACCGAAGAAGGGGTACTTGATACCCTCCATGGTGCTGATGTACTCGGTGCCGTTGCGGTCCAGCGTGGTCGACAGCGGCCGGTACCAGTCGGCCAGCACCGGGAAGCGGCTGTAGTAGGACGGCGGGATGCCGTACATGTGGTTCTGCAGGGCGATGTTGTACCGCGCGTCGCCCAGCTTGGCCGTCAGGTCGGGCTGCGGGGCAAGGGGAGGGCGAGGCGTTGAGTGGTGCAGAATGAGGCCGTGGTCCAAGGCACGAGGAGGAGCCGGGTGGCCGCAGGTGGCAGGTTGGGGTAGGGGCATAATCAGCGAGGCGGCGCCGTACGCCGTTGGCACGGTTCGAGGTGTATCATTTCAGATGTGGGTATGAATTGGGAGAGGGCTGGGGTAAGATGAAGGCCTGCCCTCCACGGGCCGCTTGCAGGCCACATCGTGCTGTCAGCTCGTGCCATGCCAGTCCGCCCCCCCCGCCCACGTCCTCTCATTTTCATCTTCCCCCGCGACCCGGCACACGTACCGCCATGCTGCCGAACATGCGGCTCTTGGCCGCGTACTCCGTGAACTTGAGGGTGGACGGGTGCGCCACCGAGTCCGTGTCCACCAGCAGCGTGTTGCGGGAGATGTTGGAGGCCAGGATGTGCAGCAGCTGGAAGCCCAGGCAGGTGCCGTGGATCTGGGGACAGGGGACGAGCGGATGGGGGATGTGGCAGGGACCGGCGCCAAGGTCTGGCTTGCCACGATGCGGGCGGGGAGAAGGAAAGATGACAGGCGACGGAGAAAGAGACATGGGCGTTGTGCGAGGGCGCGAGCTGGCGGACAGGTGAGGGAAGTGGGACCAGGGCGCCACCGGCCTCAAGCCGCAGCTGGCGCGCTATGAAGGGTTGCGATGGACGGCAAGGGGTCCGCGACGGCGTGTGCTGCGGGGCTGTGGCTGTTGCGCGGGGCTCACCGGGAAGGGGCGGCCCGCGTCGTTGGACTCCAGCGCCCAGTTGAAGAGCTTTCGGGCGGCGATGACGTAGGGCGAGTCCAGCCACAGCCACGTCAGGCCGCCCTGCGAGTGGCAGGCAGCACCGGGTGGTTGGCGGGTGCGGAGGCAGCGGCAGCAGGGCGCCAAGGCCAGGAGGGGACGATGGCAGGGTGGCGGGCGGGCGGCGACGCAGCGGCAGGCCAAGGCTGGGCTAGGCGAGGGATGCCGCAGTACAAGCGGGCGGGCAGGTGCGGGCACTCACGGGGAACACCAGGCCGTTCAGGGTCTTGAACAGCCGGTGCAGCTCCGCGTCCGAAGCGTAGAACCTGCGGGCGGTGGCCGGGTCGGGGGGCGGGTCGGGCGGTTGGGCGCACACGCAAGCCCAGTTCCAGGCGCGCAGGCCAGTTGGCCGGGCGGCCTCACCTGACGGGCACGGCGCGGCCGCCGCCCATCTCAATCCACTTTACGTAGCCCGCAGCAATGTAAGATCTGGAGGGAATAGGGGAGGGGGGCCATTGGCTTCGTTGCAGCTCGGGTTGATTTGCCTGTCCAGCCTGAGCGCGGAGGCCAGCGGGCGGCAGGCGGCGGCCGCGTGGACCGGAAACAAAACGCCCCGTGCGCCCACGCGCCGCACGGCAGGACCTGTACGGGCCCCAAAGCTGCACAGCAAAGCCTTACTTTCCAGGGCAGTCGTGGCATGGCTGTGTTAGCACGCCGATGAGTGGCTTGGTGTTCTTGTACGCGGTCGGCTCTGGAAGGGCACCATCAACGTCCGCGTTAATTGCCTGCTGCTTGGCTGGTCGTGCGCCATGAGCTGAAGCCAGCGCAGCCAGTAACAGAAATGTGATGGATGCGGTAGTTCGCGCCATCGCCAGCAGCTTCGGTGCTCAGTGGTAACAGAACATGTACACGGATGTATGTATGTGATGGCCGGTGCTAGGAAAGTGTAGACGAGAAGGAATCGTGCGATTCCGCTCAAGAACGTGACTTGGCGGGTTTTGTGTGTGTGGACCTGTTTACCGCCTCAAGACACTCTGCTACCCAAGTATCGATAATTCTACCTATCCGTGGAGTTTGGGCTCAAGAGAGAGAGGCCAACGAGAACCACACGTACCCTATCCCCACGCCAGCCTCCTCCCCACCCCGCATGAAATTATGCTGTTTACCCCCGCAAGCGTTTACGCCCTCTGTCATTTCTTCTCGATGCATATTTAACCTCCTGCCCGTATGTTACTTACATCCATCGCCAAACAACTTGTCCAACTCGCGACTTCATAGTTAACCAGGGGCTCGCCCCTGTAGTTAACCGTCACCCCACGGTTGTCTCCGCAAGGCTGAGTCCTCGCCATCGCGCCCTGGGCGGCTGACTGGGCGGCGCCTGTCGTGCATGATAGCTGACGCTGGCTGTGCTACTAAGACCAGCGGGCGAGGCACGAGCCTTCTATCTGACGCAAGTGTCTCCCGGCCTTCTCCGGAGGGTCGCACCCGAGACTGTGTCCAGCTCGTGATGGCCGCAGTCTAGTACCTGTAAACCGGATGGGGACAGCGTGTACGCAGGATTGTTTCCTCATTTCCCGTCAAGGTACTCGACGCAGTTCGCGCATCCGCACGGTATCGACAGCAGCCATACGCTGCGGGGGGGGGTCCCCAGGCTGCCGACAGCGGTGTGCTACTATGCCATGCGGGTGGGGCGCCACGTACAGCCGGCTTCATGCAACAGCTACTTGCTATGGCGACTTCCCGTATGGCTAGGGCTGCGAAGCATGTAGAGTGGCACGATGCAATGTCGTGTGAGGCGATACCGTACTAAACACTTGGATACGATGTCGTGGGAGGTGATACCGTAGTGGCCAACGCCGGAGGTGTACATCACGAACCCCGACAATGGGATGGGAAAAGAGGCGTATCTGGTAACCCCTATCCTTCTTCCGTCTGGGGCTGCTGGCCGCTTCCCGCCCCACCATGGGAGCTTCATCAAATAAGGCGTTGAAACGCAGGCGCTCACCACCCTATCGACTCGCGCCATACGTGACGGAACTCACCTGGAACGCGACCCCTGGTCCATTCACCTGGACATGGCCGGGCAAGTTTGGATGTAAGAATCGGCTAGCACCCTTCCCTCTGGCCTCGCGCTAGCACAAGCGTACGGCAGCTATTGCAACAGCCGTTGCCTAGCTAGCCGGCAGGGAGGCAGGGCCCGCCTTCGCCGCCAACTCAGCCGCCAACACCGCGACGCTCCCGCTTGGCGCCACCAGCTGAGGTTGAGTGGTCGGCCATTGAGCTGGTTGGCCGCTTGCCGCGTTCTCCGCTCCCCCTGTCGCCGCAGCCCGGCTACCCGGCCCGGCGGTGGCAGGACGGCGCTGCCAGCGGAGGGCACGCCCTGGCCCCCGCCGTCAGAGCTCGGGCACCCCGCGCCAGCGGTTGAACAACAATCATGTGTATGGTGTATGATAATCTAGAACGAAGGTGTCTGTAAGTGGGCGGGCGGCAAGCAGAGCAAGCAAACGAGGAGGGCGGCAACGTACGGCGGGCTGGCGGGCGGGGGACGCTGTGTTTCATGTGGAGCGGGAGGGTTCCTAGCTGCGCTGTGCAGCATGGCTGTGCGGGGCTACGATCACGGTCCTGCCAGGTCGTGCGCGCCGTTGAATGCGAGTGAGTAGGGAAGGCATGCTTTCAATGAAGGACCAGTGTGAAAGTCAGAGCAAGGTGCCTGAGACAACCGCCAGCACTGGCAGCCAAGGCATGCTTGCGCGGTGGTATCGGGATGCTGACCATATCGTATGAGTTGCAGTTTGCAGAGTGCAATTGCACGGACGCCGCCGAAGGCGAGCGACTCCCGCAGGTCCGGAATGGGGACGGCTTGGGCGACGGCGGCGGAAGCGCGTAGCGGAGACGGGGCAGGCGGAGGAAGGTGAGGGAAGCGGGGCCACATGGTCACAGCGTTTGCGGCTTACACAGCAGACAGCCGCAGCCGTTCCTGCATCCCGCGTGCGCTATGCAAACCGCTCGCAGGCCAAGAACGCCGCCTCACACGACCATTGACTTTCATTCGACACCGCTCACATGCCATCACACTTACAGGCATATCAGTCCTCCTCTCCTCAAAACTGCTGCAGCCAAAATTTGCCCCTCACGACACGCCCCGGCGCGACAGCGGTGCAGCATCAGCGTAGCCCCTGGGCTACTATGCCGTCGTCCGTTCCTTGTGCCCCGGCCGCCGGCCTCCTTGTACCTTGCCCTGCTACAGGGCCGTAATCCTAAGCTGTCTTGAGGGAAAAGGCCCTCACCACACATCATCGCGCATTCGCTCAGGCCCCGGACTTGTCGCAGTCCCGCACACCACCCTACGAGGTTGGGCGCTCCTGCCAACAAGACACAGCCACACCCTCCGTCCCCAGGTTTAAGCGCAAACTCGTGCGCTGCAGACCTGTCCCAAGACACGCCATGAGCCTGCTACTGTCTTCAATGTGCCCTATACAACAGGGCATGCAGCACAAGGTAAACTAACCGAGACAAACCCTGCTAACCAGCTCGATGCGACGTTTGCCGCGTTTCCCTGATGCGCCTCCCGTTCCGCATCGCCATTCACACACCAGGCGATTTCCCCCCGCTCAATCTGATGCCGGCCGCGCACACAGCGAGCGTGGGCGGAAACCCCGCGCCACAGCTGAGGCAGCCGGCGCGCCTTGCACTTCTTTACTGCATGCCGTACCCCGCCAAGAACAGGACGAAGAACAGCGCCATGGAGCCGTAGATAAGCAAGCTCTTCTGGCCCTCCGTCATGGAGTTGCCGCCTAGACCGTAGCGCTGGTTCTCGGCAAAGCCAGCGACCACAGTGACGCGGGAGTCGAACTTGGTCTTGGGGGCGCCGCACACGGGGCACACGTAGTCGTCCGGCAGCGACTGGAAGCTCATGCCCGGGGGCACGGGGAACTCGGGGTCGCCCTTCTCGGGCTTGTACTCGTAGCCACAGCCCTTGCAAGTAGCGATGCCGTTGCCGATGACCATGAACTTCTCCGCCGCGCGGAGCTTCTCGGCCTGCAGAAGTGGCCCACGAGGGAGCGTGTGGTTGAGGTGATCAGCAAGGGGCGGGCTCGACATGGCGAGCGACTGGCCAACCCGCTCGCGCGTCTACCGACCTCAGCCTTCTTGCGCTCGGCCTCCGTCAGAAACTCCGTCTCCGTGTCCGGCGTCGAGCGGACGCGAACAACCCGCACGGATGACCGGCATGGAAGAGCTGGTGCAGCACGGCGAGACAGCGAGGGCCGAGCGAGAACCGTCTGGCGCATGGTGAGGGCCATGTTGGCTTGAATGCTGAGCAAGGTAGCCGAGGAAATGTGGTGACGTAACAATACTTCCGGAGACGGGAATGTGTTGAAGGAGCGACGGGGAACAGCCGAATGGCATCCTGCGTGTGGTGTTCGCCCAAAATGCCCTCATGCAAGCTTCTACTCGGAACTGAAGTCTTGTCCCCACAAGCTGTGTCTTTTACATGGCACGATGTTTGCATGCTGCGCAGCCCCGTGCTTGCTTACCCCGCAACGACAGATGCTTCCTTGTTAGAGACCTCGTGCAACCACAGTTGCCATAAACAACAAGGAACATGATATTGCTATATCAGACGTTGGCGTGAGGCAGCCGCTGTGCGAGCTGACGCCGCTCCCCGCCATGGTGGCGACGGTAAAGCCGTTGTCCGCTATGGACGCCTTCCGCATTATGGGGCCAGCCTTCCTCGTCAGCGTGGCGCTAGTCGACCCAGGGTGAGGCTATTGGGGGTTGGTAAGGTCCGTGAGCTGCTTTGCCGGGGCTTGTGGGCCGGTGGCGGGCTTCCAAGCTTGACCCTGCTCTCCTCACCTCACAGCAACTGGGCGACGGCAATTGAGGCTGGTTCCCGCTTCGGTTATGACCTGGTAAGATTGGGAAGGCATAGGCGTTTGGTCTGTCCGGGCTGCCCAAGCTGACACGGGCGTTTGCTGCCGGGGCTCCCAACCTTCGGTCTGCCCCACCGCCTCGACCCCCACGCTTTCACGCACCCCGCTTGCAGGTCTGGGTTGTTGTGGCCTCCAATCTCATCGCCATTCTACTGCAGACGTTAGCCGCGCGGCTGGGTATCGTGACGGGCAAGCACCTGGCGCAGGTCTGCCGCGAGTCGTACCCGCCCCAGGTGAGGCGCACCTTGCTTGACACGCACCGCCACCCGCGACCCGCCCAGCCTGGATGCCTTACCCTGTCGCGCACCGTGACGCAGACTGACGCCTAGCCTGTGGCGGTGCCCCTGGCAGGTCTGCGCTCTCCTGTGGGTGCTATGTGAAATTTCAATCGTGGCTCTGGACCTCACCATGCTGCTAGGTGCGCGGCCCACCAACCACGGGGCCAGGGATCAGCCGCCGGAGGCAAGCAAGGCAGGCGTGCGCCGTGCGCCATCTATCCGGTCATCGCGCCAGGCCGCCGCCGCCACTCCATCCGCTGCATACACCCTTGCCCGCCGATCGCCTCCCTCCCACGGCAGGCACCGCCATCGGCCTCAACCTGCTGCTGGGCTGGCCGCTGCTGCCCTGCATCCTCATGACGGGGCTGGACGCGCTGCTGCTGCTGCTGTTGGTGCCGGCCCAGGTGCGGAGCGAGGCGCACGAGGGCTGCGGCTGTGGCCATGTGGCCCTCCACAACGCCCCACCGCCCCGCTCCGTCCCGCTGCACGTCACCCACCCGCCCTTTGCCGACCCCGCAGGGCGTCAAGAAGAGCGAGGCGCTCACCGTGGGCCTGCTGGCCATCGTGGTGGCCTGCTTCCTGGTAGACCTGCTGGTGTCGCGGCCGCCGCTGCGCTCCGTGGTGGGCGGCCTCATGCCGCGCCTCACGCCCGACTCGGTGTACACCGCCGTCTCGCTGCTGGGCGCCAACGTCATGCCCCACAACTTCTACCTGCACTCGGCGCTGGTGTCGGGCCAGGCCGCCGCCAACCGCCGGCCGGGCGGCCCCCCGGGCGCCGACCGCCAGGGCGTCCGCGCGCTGTGCCTGTATAACTTCCTGGACATCGGCGCCGCGCTGGGCGTGGCCCTGGTCATCAACGTGGCGGTGCTGCTGGTGTCGGCAGCCACCTTCCACTCGGCGGGTGCGGAGGCGCGGGAGGGAGGAGAGGCTGGGGCCGGGGGCCGTGCGTTCGCCTGGTCGGGCTGGGGGTGGGGGTGGGGGTGGGCGCCGGCCGTTGCCTTGACGAGGCTGGCCCCATGGCGCCGCGTGCTTGCCCCGCCCCTTCACGACACCTTACCGCACACGTCCCACGTTGTACCGCGCCCGCACCGTCCCGCAGGTGTTGTGGTGCACACGCTGCAGGACGCGCACGACCTCATGGAGCAGACGCTGTCCAGCTCCATAGCGCCCGCCGCCTTTGGCACCGCGCTGCTGTGCGCGGGCCAGCTGTCCACCTTCACCGGCACCATCGCGGGCCAGGTGGTGCTGCAGGGCTTCCTCAAGTGAGCCCCGGGAAGGGCCAGGGCAGGGCAGGAGCATGGCTGCGAATGCTCCGGCTGCATGCCACATGCGCCGTCCAGAATGAACGCTGCGCCCTCTCTGCCCTTGGCCTGACCCACACCGGCCCCCCGCCGCCATCTCGTGTCCTCCCTTGCGTCCGCAGCATCCACATCAGCACCTGGCTGCGCCGCCTCATCACGCGCACCGCTGCCATCATCCCGGCCGCCATCCTGCAGTACTTCTACGGCGATCGCGGCACGTACAAGTGAGGGCCACAGCGCCACACGTCCGCCAGCGGGGAGGGGCGCGCAGGCGGTTGAGGCAGGCACCGGGCCGCGGAGGCGACATAGCAACGACGCGCAGCGGCCACCCACCCCGCCCACCCCGCCCATATGCCCACCCCGCGCAGGTTCCTGCTGATCGCGCAGGTCATCCTGGCGCTGCAGCTGCCCGTGACCCTGGTGCCGCTCATCAAGGCCACCAGCAGCAAGCGGTTCATGGGCGACCACGCCTCCAGCCGCCTGCTGGCGGCCGCCGCCTGGGGCGCCGCGGGGCTGGTGTTCGTGGCCAACCTGCTGCTGTTCGTCACGCAGCTCCTGCCGCAGGTCTCCACCGGCCGAGGTGAGCCCCGCATCGCAGCTCAGCCGCCACCGCGCCGCTCGCAGCGCCGGCTGTGCAGCCCATCCACCGCCCAGGGACCGGCGCCACACGGCTGCACTGCCCACCCTGCGTCTTGCCACCGGCAGCGCGCAGTGCCATGCCCCCAAAACCCTGCCGCGTCCCTCCTCCTCGCCGCTCGCCTCGCAGGCATCTTTGACAAGGACGGCCCCCTGGACGTGTGGCTGGACCGCATGGCGCTCCTGGCCTACAGCGACCCGCTGCGGGCGGCGGGGCTGCTGGCGCTCGTAGTGACGGCCGCCGCCTTCCTGGCGCTGCAGCTGTGGATGATCATCACGCCGCTGCGCTGCGAGCCGCAGGCCCAGGAGCAAGAGCAGGGCCAGGGCCGGGGCGCCGCCAGCGGCGACGGCGAGGGCCAGGACGCGGGCGGCGGCTGGGGCGGGCGGCCTATCTTTAGGGACAGCGAAGACGAGGAGTGCATGTACCAACCACAGCGGTCGGGGAAGGACAGCGCAACCGGCGCCGGGCCGCCAACGTGGCAGCCGGCACGCAAGGCCGTGGGCACAGCGACGCGTGCCCCGGTCGTCTACGGCCCCGCGGCGCCCGAGGCCCCAGCGCTGTCTGGGTCTGCCCGAAACGGCCCGGCCGGCCAGCGGCATCCGGGCAGCGCGGTGCAGCACCTGGTGTACTGCGCCGGAGGTGACCAGCCGGTGGCAGAGTTCCTAGCACCGGCGGCGGCGCTGGCGGCGGCGGCGGCGGGCGGCTGGGTGCTGCCGCGCGGCGCCATGGACCAGGTGACAGCTCGGGGCCTGTGGCGCTACGGCAGTGGCGAGCTGCGGCTGCTGGGGCTGCCGCCGGCGCCGGAGCGGCCGCTGTCGCTACCCTGGCGGCGCGGCAGCAGGGCGCGCAGGAGCGGCCGTGGCAGCGACAGCGACAGCGACAGCGACAGCGGCGGCTCGCGAGACAGTAGTGACAGCGAGGGCAGCGACAGCGTCCTGGATGTGCTGCAAGGCCTCCTTAGCAGAGCCAGCTCCGGGGGTTTAAGCTGCAGTGGGGCGCCTGGCGTGGTTCAGCAGACCGAGGCTCTGCCGTGGCATGAGGCCTATGGACGGGGGGATGGCGGCGACCAAGCAGCCGCAGGCAGCTCTCCGACGGAGCCCGCCGCCCGGGTGGGGACCGGGCCAAGACCAGGCGCGGGCCCGGGCAGTGCTGCCCGCGAGCAAGGTGTGTGCGCACGGTGGTGGCGGGCCCTAGGCGGGTGCCTACGCACACTCCTCGGCATGCCCTGCCTGTGTTCCGCTGCGGTAAGGTATGTCGCGTGCGCTGAGCCTGCCGTGTCCCTTCCGCGCCCTTGTCCTTGCGTGCAGCCTCGCTGCGGATGGGAGCTGACGCTGCGGTGTCAGGACGAATGGCTAACGCGAGCAGCAGCGGTGGGCCCGCGGGTCTCCCTGCCGTGGAGACCGCGGCCCGCCACGAGCAGCACGGCCCGCCACCTGCAGCCGCTGCAGCAGGGCCGTCCGCCGACAGCGGTGCGGGCAGCGGCCGGCCCGCTCACCCGCTTACTCGTGGCAACCGGCGGCAGTATGCGCTGCAGCTGGAGGCCTTTTGGGGCTGCTTCTATGACGCCCACGGCCACCCCGTGGGCTCGGTGGAGGCGGTCGCGGCGGGCCGGCCGGCGCCGCAGCAGGCCGGGGCCACGCCGACATCGCAGCAGCAGGCGCAACCCGTGTCGGCGGCGGGGCGTGGCACAGGGTGGCAGCGCATGGGAGCCGGCTCCCGCCAAGCCAGTGGGGCTGCGCCAGCTGGACGGCCGGCGGCGGGTGGCGCCGGCTCGTCCGGGCCCGCTGCGGCGGGTACAGGCGGGGCAAAGGCCGTGGCTTCGCCGCTGGTGTGCTGTCACACGGGTGAGGCCCAGTGGTCCGTGAGCCATGACGTATTTGCGATAGCGGCTGCGGTTGTCAATGCATGGGCACCGACCTGTGTCCTGGCACCCGCTGCCTCTGCACGCCCCCGCCCCGCTGCTCGCGCCCGCAGACGGCAGCCACCTGTGCATGGGCTGCAGCCAGGCGCTGTTCAGTGCGGTGCAGCGCTGCCTGCTGGGGCTGGAGGCACTGGAGGGCGCGGAGGCGGCCATGTGGGGTACCTGGCCCCTGCAGCTGCTGCAGCCGCCGGTGAGGGCCGCATGGAGCATTGGGTTGAAGCCTCGCCGCGAGTGTGGCGGCGGCCACACCGCTTCTTGCTGGAGCAGCTAGAGTTGGGGTTGGTGTGGTGCCGGCACGATCACCGCCGCCGGCACCGCCGCCGCTGCTGCGCCCCGCTCGCCTGCTGGCCGCCCGCAGGCCGGCCAGTCCTTTCCCTACCACCGCGCCGTGCTGCTGGCCGCCCGCAACTCGGACTTTGCAGCGCTGGCCGCCCTCTGCGGCGGCACTTTCGACAGCACTGTAGACACCTCCCGGCTGCTAGCCACCACGCCCATCAGCCACGCGGCCGCGCCGCCCGCGCTCGCGACGGCCGCGGAGCTGCCCGCCGTGGCCGCAGCTGCTGCGGCACCTGCAGCGGCAGCGGCTGGAGGCTGGGGCACCGGGCCTTCGCGCGGCTCCTCGCAGGCCACCTCGCAGGCCACCTCCCAGCCGCAGCCGCAGCCGGGGCTGCACAAGCGCGGCTGGTGGGCTCACGAGGCGGCCGGCGCAGAGCCCCACGCACTGCACCAGCGGCCTGGCGGAAGCGCCAAACGCACAGCGTGCCTGCCGTCCCTGGGCCTCGGCAGTGGTGCCGCCGAGCCGCAGCCGGTGGACGCGCGGGCGCCAGCCTGGAGCATGCCGCCCTCGCCCTGGGCACAGCATTCGGGCCAGGCCCAGGCCCAGCCCGACGCGGCGCCCGGGCCGGGTGCGCAGCCGACCGAGCCAGGGCCGGCGTCGGCGCCCACGCTGAGCTCCTGGTGCGTGTTCGGCCCGGCAGTGCTAGTCAGCTTCGGCGTCTACTGCATCTTCACGCTGCTGCAATGGGCCGCGGTCGAGTCGCGGCCCGAGCTGTGGGGCCGCTACTGCGCGGTGCTCAACCGGCTGCAGGGCGTCACGTGGGACGCGCGCATAGACGCCGCGGCAGCAGTGGAGCCGGCGGTGGCCCCAGCCGCGGCGGCCGCGCCTGCCAGTGCGCGCGGCGGGCCCCCAACGGCGTGGCAGGCGCCGCACCAGCGCTGGGCTGCGGCCCAGGCGGGGCAGGCGCAGGCGGCCGCCGCACAGCAGCAAGCGCAGGCGCAGCAGCCCGTGCTGCCGCGGACGGCGCTGCGGCTGTGCCCTGGCCACCTGGCACTGCTGCGGTGGGAGCTGCTGCAGCAGCTGGCGGGGCTGGAGAGCGCGGCGCTGGAGCGGCGGGGGCCGGCGGACACGGCCGCTGGCGAGGTGGCGTTCCCCAAGGTGCGGTGGCTGGGGGCGCGGGCCAGGGTTTCGGCGGCGCATGGCTCGGGCGGTGCCTTGCCGCTCGCTTCATGGAAACCTGACACGCCTCCACTGGATGGCATGTCCTGCCATCGGCCCCCAGGGCAAGGAGATCATGCTGTCGGTCATGAGGCGCTACCGCCGCAGGCTAGCCGCAGCCGCCGCCGGCGCAGCCCAGCAGGCCTCTGCGGCTGGCCCCGCGGGTGCAGGCACGCACTACGGACGGCCTGGCGGTGGTGGCGGCGCCGGCGTCGGCGCCGTGCTGCGGGCGGCCCTGACGCCTACCCTGGCGTCGCTGGCGCTGGTGGCATGCGGGATGCTGCTGGCACCGCCAGCAGCGCTGTCGGTAGCGCTGACGCGTTAGCTCAGTACGTAGTCGCGTAGGAGCGGAGTGCAGCAGGTGTCTGCAAGCCGTGGTTACTAGCAGGATTGGGGCGCTAGGGTGCCGGCACTGCTGTGCATGCGCGGCGCCTGCCGTCGCTCAGGTAGTTATGTGTGTCGCAATGACTATGGCCTTTGGTGATATCGTGCAGAGAGACAGCTGATGTCGTGCAAAGAGACAGCCACCGCCGTCATACGGCTGGCAGCCCAGGCGAACGTACCGCTGCGTAGTTCCGCCAGGCTGATTTTGCTGCCGCATTTTGTTCACCTCAAGTGAGATACACCTCCCTGACCCAGCACATATGCAGCTGAAGGTGTCATTGGAGCGCGTTGTGGCCGAGTGGTCGTGTGCGCGGTCGCTAGCTCCGCCCAGCAGACGCGTAGGCTAATGCAGGTCGGCTACGACAAGGGCGGGTCACATAATCATTCACTGTGCGGAGCAGCTGCTGTCTGCCGGTTAGCTCACGAGCTGTGATGCCTGTCGGCAGCGAGGGCGGGGGCGCTCTGCTTTCGGCACGAGAAGCCCCGCCGGTGGGCGCGGCAGCCCAAGGACCAGCTGAGTGCAGGAGGCTTCGTGGCTGAGTGGAGCGTGGCCGCACTGCAAGAGGCTGGCGAGGTGGTCGGCATGGTCGCCGGGCGCATGCGAGTGCATGGTAGCTGGAGAGATGCACGGCGACAGCTGGACAGGGCGCGTTGTAACAGCGACGCATCAGCAACGGCGCAACGAGCAGCAAACCGTAGGACCTCGGGCACATGCGTCCTGCGTCCCCCCGCATCCCTGGGTCCCTGCTACGCAGCCTGGTTCCTGCCCCAGTCCGCCGCCCGTTGAAGGCCAGGCGATAGCGTGCGCGCCGGCTCTCCCATGCCGAACCATGCGCTTGACTGCAGAACCTGTGTGGAAGGCCGCCTGCTGCCCGGGGCCAACGCCCGACGGCGGCGCGGGGCTGAGCCGGGCAGGGAGCGCTGCAGTAACGGACCCGGATGCCAAATTGCATGCCATCGACTAGGATAGGGCTACCCCCGTCAAGCGTTCACTGTGACATGCCAGCTGCGCGTTGTGAGCTGGGACGGAGGCACCGTGCTGCAGGCGCTGACAAGGTGGACGGCAGACCTGCTGGACCCGCAGCATATGGATTTTCGTACTTCTGATGGCAGCCACGCAGAGCACGATGTTGCAGCGGCCCGGTCATCGGCCCCAGCGTCTTCCATTCCGCACCGAACCCACCTCACGCTGCCCTGCCTGCCTGCCTCCCGTCCACCTCCCTACCCGCGCCCGCTGCCCGCCCTCGGGCCCTTGCCCGCCGCCGCCGGCCTGCCGCCGTCCTTCTCCATCCGGGCCTTGCCCTTGGCCGCGCCCGCCTTGGGCAGCAGGCTGGACACGCCCGGCCGCTCAAACACCTCGGCGAAGTCGGGGATGAGCGCCGCGTGCGTGGTCACGGCAACGCCCGGCAGCGCCCACACCCGGAAGCGCGCGGTGCCGCTGCAGCCCACCGCCACCCAGCCCAGGCCCCCGATCGCCACGTCCACTGTGCTACGCCGCCAGTCCGTGCCCTCCAGCTCCACCTCCACAGGCGCCAGCGCCGGCAGCTCCGCGGCGCGCTCGGCCGAGTCGGGCGGCGAGAGCAGCCCCGAGGCCGCCAGCCGCGGCAGCCGCTCCTCGGCGCCTGCGATGGGGAACACGGCCGCCCGGCCCAGTGGTGTTACGCGGGATGTCGCCGTTTGCACCCCGTTTCACCGTGGCAGCTGAAAAAAAGCGTCCTTTGTGTTACTGCGCCCCTTCCCCCGCCGGGAGCCCCGCCGCCGACCCTGCCCACCTTCCGTCTTGCCGCAGTGCAGGTTGACGCTGTGGCTGACGAAGACGGTCAGGTAGAGCGTGGGCCCGGGCGCCTGCAGCACGTCCAGCCTGCCCAGGCCCGCGCCCAGCAGCAGCGTGCTGCCCGGGGCCAGGCGGTAGGTGCGGCCGCGGAGCTGCTTGGACGGCAGCACCTGGGGGAAGGGGGCGGGTTGTGCAATTGTGTGCTTGCGAAGGAAGGTGTGTGCCGGCGCGGGTGATCGCGCCCCGGGTCGTGGCCCCTCCGGGGTCCAGGTTGCGCCACGGGCCCTTCCAGGGCAGGAACCCGGCCCACCTTCTTGACCTCCTCAAAGCCCAGGTGGCTGGTCAGCTGGTGCTTGTGGCACACGCCGGGCGTGTCGAAGCAGCGGTGCTTGGGCCCCAGCGGCATGCCGGGCACCTGGCCGGGCAGGGGGCGGCCGTTGGAAGCGGTTGCGGCCGAACAAAGAAGGGGGCCTGCAGCTGCACAGGGAACAGCGGGACCCCCCCCCGGGCCTCTGCACCGCCCCTGCCCTCTATGCCGGTGCGCATCGCCGCCGCCTCCACTTGCAGCCCCACCCTAGAACCCCACCCTGGCCCTTCCCCCACGACCCCACCTGCAGCAGGCCGAGGGTGGTGCCCGGCATGGGCGCCACCGTGGGCTCGCCTGCGCGGGTGACAGGGAGGCAAGCCACGCTTGGGATTGCGGCGAGACACGAGGAGGTGTGCTGCGATGAGGCCACCGGGCCGCAGGGGTGAGCACGCAGGTATGGCGCGGCGGCGGGATCCGGCTGCGCACAAGGTTGCGAGTGGCTTGGCCATAGGCCCCCAGGGCCCCTCCGCCTGGAGGCCCGCGACGCACCCTTGCCAGAGGTGCCCGCCAGGCGCTTCATGGCGTTGATGAGGCTGCTCTTGCCCGCGTTCTGCGCGCCCACCACCCACAGGTCGCCGCGGAAGCCCAGCGCGCTGCGGATGTCCTGCGCACCAGACGCACGAGTGGCCGCAAGCAGGGGCCGGGCAGGGATGAAAGGCGGGTTCAAGCCTGGCACGCCTGCGCGGCGCTGCGTGTGCCCATATGGGCGCGGGCCGGCACCGGGGCACCGGCTGCCTGCGCCCCCAGCCCCCAGGGCCGCGGCGCTCACCTCGACCATGTCCTTGACCCCGGTGCCCTTGACGGCGCTGACCATGAAGACCTTTTCCGCGGTGGGCAGGCCCGCCTGCTTGAGCCGCAGCCGCACCCATTGCTGCGGGAGCACGCGGGGCGTGGCACCAGGTGAGTCGGACTGTAGCTGTCGCTTAGCCCACTACTGCGCGCTTCCTGGTACAGCAGGTAGCGAGCCACAACGAAGGACGCCCGCACGTTGGCACCCCGCGTGTCTTCGTGTGCACCGCCTCAGCGTGGTAGACTGAGCATGGACAACCCGCCACATGCCACCCCAAGTCACCTGAACGCGCTGCGCGGTGGCCTCCGAGGGCAGCAGGTCAAACTTGTTGACCGCCACCATGAAGCGCCACTTGAGCTGCTCGGGCGCGGCCAGCGGGTCGTCGGGGCCGGCATTGGCGCCGCCGGTGCCCGGGGGCAGCAGCGATCTGCGGGCAGCAGAGGGGCAGGCCGGGGGACGTGGGGGTGGGGTGAGCAAGCTGTGGCCGGCGCCGCCTGTAGGCGCTTCCCGGCTGGCCCCGCACTCACCGGATGGCCTGCCGTGGCAGCGAGCCGTCGAAGTCCCAGCAGTCCACCACCACCAACACCACCGCGCGCCGATCCTTCTGGAAAAAGATCTTGCTGCCGACCTGCGTCAGGGCGCACAAGCGGCCATTGGCGCCCCAGGGTCTGCGCGTGCCTCGTGCTGCGCGTGCGAGGAGCCAGCCACCCAGGACGAACGCCGCCTGCGCTGCGGACCCACGCTATCGCCCGTGCCCCGCGGCGCTCCTGCCGCATCTCTGCGCTCCGCCGCACCTTCTTGCCCAGGTCGAACTCGGGCAGAGCAGCCTCGGCCGCCAGCGCCCGTACCCGCCTGCAGCAGGTTGGAAGCGCACGCGAGGTGGCGACAGACTTGCAACAGCCACCGGGACATCGGGGCTAGGGCCGCCTGCTCCTGCCGCTGCAGCCAGGGACAGCACCTGCGTCCGCACCAGCCGGCCCCACCGTTTCCCCAACCGCCCATTCGCTTGAAGGGCAGCACGCCTGGGCCCCGGCCCGCCTCACCCCGAGTGCTTTAGCGAGTGGCAGCGCTGGCACAGCACGTCCGGCTGCTCCTCCGAGCTCCTGCCGCCAATGTCATCCAGGTGGTCCTGGGCACGGGCACGGGCACGCGAATCAGACCGCACGAGTCAGGGCGCGTGTGGGGGAGGCGCTTGCAGCGGGTGGCCGCCAGGGCCGCCAGCGCCGCTGCACGTACCACAACCCCCACCGCCACCACCAGGCTGCCCGCCCAACCCGCCCAGGACGCACGACGCCGGCCGCACCTGCGCGCTCTCGTCCATCTCCTGCCGCGCCTCCCGCAACGCCGCCAGCGCCTCCTGGTCGCCCTGCGCGTCGTCGTCGTCGAGGTCGCGCCGCCCGCTGGCTCCCGCGGCCTCCTCCTCGCGCGGCTCCAGCATGCGGGCCGGGATGATGAAGTACCTGGGCGGCAGTCAGGATGGCGGCAGCAGCATGTCGCCGTTTGGCTCCTTGGTTGCGGCGGGGTGCGCCGGGAAGGCCAAGGCCGTCGGCGGGCAGGCGGCTTCACCATTGCAGCGAAGCCTCACGGGGCGCACGGCGCAGCGGGGGCGGAAGCGCTATGACCCAGCGCTCCACAGGTGTCAACCGGGCCTTGTGTAGTTCGTGCCCTCGCCGGAGCTGCCCAACCTCACGCAGCAGGACCTCTCACCCCGGCGATTCCGGCTCCTTGCGCTGCAGGCGCATGCCGCAGCCGCAGCAGTGGCTGGGCAGCCGCACGCCCAGCGCCCGCAGCGCGTCGTCGCCGAGCAGCTGCGCGGCAGCTAGATCGGCTGCGCTGGGGTGTGGCCCGCTAGAGGAGCCGCGAGCCGAGGGCGCAGGCGAGGAAGACGATGAGGCGGCGGCGGCGGTGCTGGATGCCGCAAAGCTGCGCCGCGCCAGCAAGTGCGCGGCGCCGCTGACCACGAGCGAAGAGGTCGTATGAAGGTACGCGCGCTGCATTGGGACGATGGTGCTGGTGGCAGGTGCCGCTGGCAGCTGCGAGGCGGCCAAGGAAGCGCCGCGCGGGGAGGGCAAGCGCAGCGTCGCCGTCGCCTGCCTTGTGGCTGGCGAGCAGGCCGCACCAGTGGCCGCAGACATTAGCCGCGCCGACGACAGCTTCCACGTTATAGGGCAGCCATGGATGAGCGCTGCGCTAGCGTGCGTCGCAGCCGCGTCGCGGCCAGCGGCGGCGTTGCGCATGGACTGGGCGGCCGCCGCAAGGACCGAGCGCGTTAGTCTGGATGCCGTTGCGACCAATGTGTTGCTATGATTGGGTCGGAGGGCTATCCAACGACGTGCACTATGCAATTGCCGGAATGCACAGCTTGTCACTGCAGCAGAAGCGAGCACAGGGTCTCGTACAATGTTTGAAAGTATGTGTGTATCGTTTAATTGCTGTTGTGCTGGGCAACCGCTGACCTTGACAATCGTTGGCTCGCCGGGCCTTTGTTATTCGTTAAACTACACAAACAACCCATACTGTATACTGCTGCTATGCTATCTACATCGTTGATACAGCCATCATACGCAACGCAACCTGGCTCGTTTGGCGCCCCGCGCTCGTGCGGAGCCCCACCTCTGTCCGCCTCGGTGCCCAGCGGCCAGCTCACCGAAATTATAGATGCTGTGATAGTCGATCGACACCCGGAGCAGCTGCCTCGCGCTCTCCGGCAGCTCCGCGCAGCGCCTGCATGCCAGCTCTCTGAGAGGATACCCCGCCCTGCGTGGCTTCGCGCTTCACGCTAGCTTCACATGGATGGGTGGAGCAAGTCGCTCCAGGTTTTTGCGGCTCTTGGCGAGACGTTCCGACGGTCTGCTACGTCTGCGTCGGAGCTGCTGCGCGATCCCGACCTGCGCAGGTGAGCGGCGTAGTGTGCAACATTGACAGCATGTTAGGTCTTGGGGACTTGCCGGGGCCCAGCGCCGAGGTAGTAAGCGAACCCTCACCGCACCCCACACCGCACCGCACCCCGCGCCTTACCCGCAGCAAGGGTATTCAGACCGTGCTCACCGGTGCACAGAGCCGCCTGCAGGGTATCCAGTCAGGTGCGTGGCGGTCCTGGTGGGGCGGGGGTGCGTGGTGTGACGTCTGGCAGGTGGCAGTGCTGCTTGCAGCTGCTCTACGGCCTCCCCCTCTTTGGCGCGCAGGCATAGTGCAGCGCGCTGGCAAGCTGGGCGAGGGCCTCAAAGACAAACAGCGCCAACTGCAGGCAGGCATACGGGCAGACATGTGGGCAGACATGGAGAGCAGCAGCGCAGGGCGTGCCTGCTCTGGGGCGCTTGGGACTGGGCAGGCTGTTGGCGCCATAGCCGGCGCCCGTGCAAGCACGGCACCCGACCCCCGTACCCTGCACACCCGGCACTCCCCCAGAGCGTGCTGCTGTTCCTGGAGGAGCGCGTCGTGACGCAGCAGCGGCAGTGGCAGCTGCAGGCCAGCAGGAAGATACGGGTGGATGTGCAGTTTGGGCGGCAGCTCATCGCAGACGCGCCGCAGGTGACAGGGCGCAGAGGGGAGGGGCGGCAACCTGCAGCTCACCCGCAGCTCGAGCTGGTGGACATGCGCCGCCGTGTGCAAGCCCGCTGCGGCTGCTGCTTCCGGACGTTGCCAACGCCCGTGCCTCGTGCGTCTCGCGGTGACCCCGCAGGAGGTGCGCGCGCGACTGTGGTATGTATTATTGGAGAACCCCCACCTGGCGGCGCCCCTCAAGGTGGGGGCAGCGGCGCTGGACGCTGCGCGGGGTGGAAGGCGGACGGCGTCCAGGTTGGGGTGCCCCAGACACTTGCAAGATGGCGCTCGGTGCCCTGCCCCGCTGCTCACCCCGGGCCCGTCGCTCGCCTCCGCAGTGCCAGCACCCGGGGGCCGTGCCAAACCCTGACATAGATGACTCGCAGCAGCTGCCTGGGGATGACCCGGACCTGGACGCTGCGGAGGGCGCGGCAGCCCTGGTGGAGCGCGCGGGGCAAAGCGCCACGGCCGCCGGCCCGGGCAGCCCCGGGCCCGGCGGTACCAGCGGCGGCGGCATCGCCGCCAGCGGCAGCAGCACCAGCCTTGCGGCCATCGCGGCGGCGGCGCTGGGGTTCACTCGCAGCAGCAGCGACGCGGTTGGCGCCGCCGCCAGCAGCAGCAGCCCGAGGTGGGGCGCTGCGCACACGGGGCGACCAGCCACGCGCAGCAAGGGCTGTGGGGCATGTCGCTGCCGCAGCGGAGCTTCAGCGCTCAGCGCCCAGGGGTGCTCATCCTGATGTGGCCCCCGCCCTTGAACTCCGCGCAGTGTGGCCCGCTCTCGGACCCGCACCGCGGCAGCGGATGGCGCCTCCACGACGGGCCCGCCCACGGCCTCCGCTGGGTCGCTGGGCGTGCCGCTGCTGGCCGGGCGGCCGGCGGGGTCCGCAGCGCCGTGCGCCTCCCGGGCTGGTGAGATACGTGCCGCTCGGCCGCAGGGGATTGCTGCGCTCCGGCACACACACAGCCAACTGAGCGCCGACGATATATTTTGCTTCCTGGGTCAGCCCGCATATTCGTCTGCGCGGCTGCGGCCCCATTGGTGCAGGACCGGTGGTAGCGCCCGCAGCCCTAGCGCGGATTAGTATGATGTGTCCGGTGGTTCTGACGCCCGGGGCGCGGCGGTCCTCCCTGTGCAGACTCCACGATGCCGCCGCCCAGCGACACCAGCAACGGCTGGGATGACGGCTGGGAGATGGTGGGCCCCTCGGCGCTGGAGACCTTTGACGCCAGCCCCGGCGCCGGCGTCAGCGCCTCCTCCGCGTCAGCAGCCGCCGCTGCGGCCCACACCGAGGTGGTGCGGCTCATCGTGGAAAGGCTGGAGGCGCTGGGTGAGTGCGGCAGGGGCATGGAGCCCAGGGCATGGGCCAGGAGGCCAGGTTGCGGGAGGCCAGCGCGATGGGTGCTCTCAGCAGGCGGTCAACGCAGCTGGCATGCTACATAGCCTAGAGGCTTGCGTGCCTGACTCTCCGCCTCCATTACGGCCCGGCGTGGCAGGCCCGCTTCCGCTGGACGAGTCCGGCAGCGATCCTCTGGCGGTAGCGCAGCAGGCGGTGCTGACGGCCATGCTGCAGGTGCCGTGGGAGCAGGGCGTGGGGCTGGCGCTGCCGGTCTGCCCCGACAGCCGCTTCGCCATGCTGGTCGACATGACGGCGGGTGAGGGCCAGAGGGGGGATGAGGGCCGGAGGGGGGAAGCGGATGCAGCGCGCATGAGCCGTGTACAGACCTCGCTCTTGCAGTCCAGCTCGCCAGCCTGCCCCATTCCTTGGTGCGTCCTTCGCCGTTATCCCCACCCCCAACGCACTCCGCGCGCGCACCGCCGCCGTCCCCAGGCCAGGAGGAGGTGGACGACTCCATCATGCGGGACATCCACCGCACCTTCCCCGAGCACCCCTATTTCAGCCTGGAAGCGGGCCAGATGGCGCTGTTCAGGGTGCTCAAGGTGCGTCCGCCTTGCAATGCAGGGCCGAGGGGGCGCTGCAGGGCGAGGGCAATCCAGCCGCGATGCGGTCCGCGGCCGCCTGCATCCTGGCTCAGCTGCATCCATCTCTGGCCCCTCGTCTCCCTCCTTCCCCTCCTCCGTCCTTCCCTTCCTAAGGCCTACTCGCTGCACGACCTGGAGGTGGCCTACTGCCAGGTGGGGGCTGAGGGGTGGGGGCTGGCGCATGGGGCTGACGCACGGCGCACGGGGCCAAGACTGGAGTGAAGAGCACGAGTCCGATGATGGGCTGGGGGCTCCTGGACCAACCGGACACAACACCAATCCTGCGCCCCGCCTCCCTCCCTCCGCCCCCCTCCCCCCTCAGGGCATGGCCTTCATGGCGGGGGTGCTGCTGCTGTACGTGCCCGACGAGATGGCCTTCAGGTGGGGGGGGGCGGCGATGGACAAGGCGGGAGAGGAGCCCTGCCTACATGATATGTTTGGGTTTTTGGCTTGTGCTCCGGCTCCGGCTCCGGCTCCGGCTCCGGCTGCGGCTCCGGCTCCGACTCCGGCTCGGGCTTGGGCTTGGGCTTGGGCTTGGGCTTGGGCTTGGGCTTGGGCTTGGGCTTGGGCTCGGGCTCGGGCCCGGGCTCGGGCCCGGACTTGGGCTGGCAGGCGCATGGCGCTGGCGTGCTGCAACCATGGTGCTGATCTCTCCTTGCTGCTGCCTCGACCCCACGCTGTGCCAGGCTGTTCTGCCGGCTGATGGACCCCGAGGGGCCCGACCTGCGCCGTCTCTACCTGCCGGGGCTGGAGCCGCTCAAGGTGGGCAATCTGCAGAGAAAGGGCGGGGCCGCAAGGGCAGCACCGCAGTGCGTGGAGGCGCCGTGCGCTTCGAGCCTCTCCGCTTGAGGCGAACTCTCAATCGACGGGCTGCGTGTGCGGCCGGGGCTGCCGCCCGCGCCCGCCTGCCGCTCGGTGCCAGCGCCGCCGCCCCTTCATGGTGCCCCCTCTCTCGGCCCACAGGCTGAGCTGGCCACCTTCGAGCTGCTGCTGACGTGGCGGCTGCCGGACCTGGCGCGCCACCTCACGGACTTCGGGCTGCCGCCGGTGCTGTACGTCAGCCAGTGGCTCATGACACTCTTTGCGACGCCCTTCCCGCCGCACTTCTGCGCCCGGGTCATCGATGTCCTGTTGCAGGTGGTGGTGCGGGGGGAAGGGCGAGGAGGCGGAGGCGGAGGCTGGGCAAGGGGCAGCGTTCCTGCAGGATTTGGACAGGGCCGGGGCCGGCGGCAGCGTCAGCATGATGCCGTTCACACGTCCGCTCACATGACGCCTGGCGCCATGTCCGAAACCCGCCCCTCAGGACGGCAACGACCGGCTGCTGCTACGCTGCTCGTACGCAGTGATGGAGGCGCTGGAGGAGGAGCTGCTGGCGCGCCACGACTTCGAGGCGCTCATCACCTACCTCAAGGTAGCGAAACACCCCCGGCACCGGGTTACCGCACTGGGGTTATCGGGCGGCGCACCTCTGGTCGCTAGTACTACCACGCATCGCTTCTGCGCTTGCTCACCTCTTCGGCTGTCCATGCGCCATCCTCCGCATGAATGTCCCCCAACCACCAACGCCATCACCTGCTCCCCAATCTATGGCTGCCCCGGCCCCCGCAGATGGAGCCGGTGGGCTGGGGCCTCAGCCGGCAGCGCGCCATCATGGAGCGAGCGCTGGCCAGCCCCATCACGGACGCGGAGATGGACGTGGCGCGAGACACGGTCAACAGCAGGCAGTGGCAGCACATGGCCACAGCGGCAGGGGGACTGGCCGGCTCGGGCGCTATGGCGGGGTCGGGGCCGGGGCAGGCGGCGGCGCCCGGCGGCGAGGCGGGTCCCGGGCCGTCCTCCGTGGCGGGCGGGGCGGACCCGAGTGGCGAGGGGCCGTTGGCGCTGATTGAGGCCGCGCCACACGTGCTGCCGACGGCGGTGAGCTTCCGGCAGGAGGTTGAGGCGGCGCTGGCGGCCGCAGTCGCCACGCTGAGCCTGGGCGAGGGCGAGGGCGACGGTGGGCCCGACGCCAGCGCCGCGTCGGCGCCGGCACTGATGGCGGGGCGGCATCACAGGAGGCCCAGCGACGCCGGCAACGCCGCATGCTCGCGGCCCAGCGACGCAGCCGCGCCGCAAGCAGCATGGCCTCACGGCGCCGCCGCAGCAGCAGCAGCCGCAGCTGCCGCGACGCGGCTGAGTAACGAGCCCACGGCCGGTGGCTCGGCGGGCGGAGGCGGCTACGGCGTGTCGGACTCGCTGCTGGGGGACCTGGAGGGCCTGGCAGCCGGCGGCGGCGGCCCTGGGGCCGGGTACGGCGGCGGCCGCCGCGGGTCGGACCTGGACGGGGAGTACGGCGAGCTGCTGCTGGACGCGGGGCTTCTGCTGCCAGAGCTGGCCACCGGCACGGGTGAGGGCGGCGATGGGCTGTTTGGGCTGGGGCTGGACGATCCTGCGGCGCCGGGCCCTGGGGCCGGCGGCAGCGGAGCCCCCGGGAGGGCAGGGCAGGACCTGCTACTGGACTGAGTGGGGATTGTCGCTGGTGTGGTGTTATGGCAGTGCAGCCTGGCGGCTAGGTGGGGCTGGCGCGCCTGTGTTTTGGCCTGTGGAGGCCAGGGTTGCGGCGCCTGCCGGATTCGCTCCTGCATTGCGCACCAGGAAGTGTGGTTGCGCGGCAGCAGCGCTGGGGTGGCTCGAATGCTTGGCAGTGTCGCCTCTGGATATGGGGCGCGCATGAAATGCGCCGGCAGGGGTTTTGTCGAGATGCGGCAGGATGCAATGGACGCAATGTGCAGCGCCCCGGGAGTGGGCTCTGGTCCAGCTGGGAAGCACAGGGCAGCCGATGGCTGGAGGCCAGATACGCCCTTACAGGCTAGCTGAGCTGCGCAGGCCGGGCTCAATTTGATGGACTGCAATGTCTAGTAGGTGATGGCGGCAGGCGGATGCCCGCTCTGCTAGCTGGGGGTCCCTGAGGGAATGGTGGATGCGCGTTTGAAGCCACCACAGCCACTTCGTCTGCGAGCATGTAAGTCGTCGGCGTCCTTACGGACAACGCCACCGCGTATGACCGTGCCAGCAGGCTGGCTTTGGCTCTGCTGGCGACGGCTCTGGCCAGCGGCTGTCCGTGCCTCACCTGCTGCCGTCAATACACGACGGTCAAGACTGTCTCGAGCTCGTGGGACACCTTCGACTCGTAAAATTCTAAAACCCTAAAACTCCAACCCTAAACTCTTACCCTAAGCCAAGCCAAGTTTTGCAACCCTTCAGCAGGGTTGCAGCACCAAAAGGTGAGCAACCGACATATCTGCGCGGCCCAGCGCACCATTCGAAGTCGATATGGCAGCGGCCACATCCCAACGCAACTCCTGTGTGCATGTATTCACCAGCTCGCATATGTCTACATGGCTTCAAAGGGAAAAGGCTAGAGATACTGAAGGGCCACGATGGGGCGCGCCGAGCCCGCTGGCCTAGGCCACTACCGCGCGCTACCCAGGATTCTCCGGCGGCGTCTATGCCCCTGGCATCATAACCTTGCTGGCCGTGCTCCCCTTCTTCATCTACCCAACCCCGTCCCTCTACTCGTGCGGCCCCTGCCGTACACGCACCTCGCCCCCTCTACCCGCCCGCTGTAGTGCGCCCCTCTGAGCCACGACGCGGGGCTCCACGGGGCTCCCCTGCCCGGCGCCATCGTCTGGGCCGTACGGCGGCTCGCTGGCCACTGTCGAGCGACTGGGCGTGAGGTTACAGGTAGGGGCGTCGGGGCTTCATGGCAGCGGGCATGGGGCGCGGCGGAGGTTGAGGATGGGCAGAATGCCGACCCCTGTTCCCGACCCTGCCGCTGGGGTAACAGCGACCGAACATGCCGCGTGCGAAGGCTCTTGCATTGTGCCGCCCGGCGCCTCAGCCCGCTGTAGCGACCTGTCAGCACTGAGTGCGCCTGAGCACGTGAGCAGTAACCTGCGGCCAGGCTTTAAGCGCCAGCGCACACCCCTTGCCTCCCTTCGTAACGCCAGGCTTTGGGCGCCAGCGCATACCACTTGCCTTCCCCCCCTTCCCCGCTTCCTTAGTTAGGTAGCCATCGCTGGGGGAGTACGTCTTGCTTCTCCCCCCCCTGGCGCGTGCTGTGGTGGGCATGGGTCATCTGCTCCAGTTGGTTGTCTCATCTCCTTTGTCATGCCCTCCCAACGATCGTGTCTGGTGCTACCGGTATGTTGCTGCCACTGCCGCGGAGCGGCAGGGGGCAGCGCAGTTGGCCAGCGTGCTCGCGGCGGCGCTCAGGCGCCTGGAGTCCCAGGCACCGCCAGTGCCACGTATCCGGTGTCTATCAATCCCGCCTCACCAGGACCGACCCACATATGCCGCCGGCATCCGCCGCCAGAGAGTAACTAACAGTGCGCTCGAGCCCAGCACCACAGGATCCACGCTGACGCGCGGCGGAGCCAACGGCACCGTTGCGGCCGCACCCCAACCCCACCCCAAACCCACGTTCCGGCAGCCCGAAAGTACACGAGCAAGCGCTCCGCCATGCGTGTGCCCACCCATGTTCGCATGCAACCCGCGGCGGCTTCGCCTCCACCCCAACCACGGCGCCCTCCTGCGCCAGGCGCAAAACCCTCAAGGCGGCCTACAACCCGCGCGGCTGCGAGCCACACCACCATACTCCCATCCGCTCGCTCGCCTCAGCTCTCCTCTCCCCGCTGCTCGCCGCCGCAGCCCGGCTCCCGCTGCTGCCTCTCCCGCCTGTCGCGCTCACGCTCCAGCCGCGCGCGCTGCTGCGCCGCCTGCTGCTCCTCCAGCCACACCATCACGGGGCTCTCGGGCGGCCACACCTCGCGCGCCGCGGCCGCCACCGCCTCCGCCCCAAAGGGGCAGCCCGCCTCCGCAAGCTGGCGCAGCACCGGCAGCCGGCAGCCTGCAGAGCGATCAATAATCACATCAGTAGAGACATAGCGTACAGCAGCAGCCGCATACCTACCAAGAGCATGTGACCGCGGCATTCATGAAACACATGGTTTCCAGGCCAGCGTCAATGCCATGCCGAAACCCACAGCGCAGCCCGCCGCTCAGCCCCAGCGGCCCCTCACCTTCCTGCGAGTCGAACGCCACCAGGCGGCGCATGAGCGAGCTGCCCCGGCCCCAGGGGCAGTGCAGCCGCACCAGCAGCCCCAGCGCCGCCAGGTCGCCGTTGGCCCCCGCCCGGTACAGCGGCTCCTCGGTCTGGAGGCCAGAGGAGGAGGGCAGCGGCGGGCAGCGGAGGACGCGGGAGGGCATGGGCGCATGGCCCTCGAGCCCGCGGGTGCACTCCATCCCCTGTGCGTGGCGCCTGCCGCAGCTCACCATTACGTACTACGCGACCTGCATGACTACACCCAACCCCTCCCGCAACCCCCAAACAGTGATGCCCCTCGCTCCCGGGCAGCGCCACAGCAGGTACCACGACGACGCGGCCTTTGGCCAGGCCGCCGGCTCACCCGCATGGGGCAGCCCGCCTCCGCCAGCCACGACAGCACCGCCAGGCTGCCGCCCTCAGCCGCGCCATTGTAGGCCGTGGCGTCCCAGCCGCAGCCCGCGCCCCGCAGCAGCGACACCATCTCCACGCTGCCGCTCTGAGCCGCGTCCGCAAACAAGTCCGCGTCCAGACTCACACCCGCAAAGGCCTGGCTGCCGGCCGCCGGCAGCGGCGATGGTGCGCTGGGTGCCGCGTCCGCTGCCAGGCCGCTGGGCCCGGGCTCGGTCGCCACGGGCGCGGCGTCGGGTGGCGGCGCTGCCGGTGGCGGTGGCGCCTGGCGCGCGAGCAGCAGCCAGCGCACCACATGCGAGTGGCCTTGGGTGGCGGCGATGGCATGAAGAGGGGTAGGGGCAGGGTTGAAGAAAATGCGGACTTGGGGCAACGCAGGGGCTGGCACTCGGGTGCCATGCCTGTCAGCGCAGCCCGCTGCCATCTCAGCGGTCTGCCAACCAGTGCTAGAACCGGACTGGGGCCCTCCGACCCTCCGCCGTCTCGCACCCACCTACCCGCTCGCGCCGCCGCCCGCATGGTGAGCCCCGGCCGCAGCCGGCAGCCCCGCGCCACCAGCAGCTGCAGTGCCGCCAGGTGGCCCGCGGCCGCCGCGTCGCGCGCCGCGTACACGTCCGCCCTTGCGCCCTGCGCCAGCAGCCACTGCAGCGCGCCCAGGTTGCCGGCGCCCGCCGCCGCGCTGACGGCGGTGCTGCCCACCTTGTAGCCGCGGCCGCTGAGCCACTGCAGCCGCGCTAGCGCGTCGCCGTCGGTCGGCCGCGCGGCGGCGCGCTCGGCGGTGGCCGAGGTGCGGGGCGCCCCCTGCGCCTCCAGCCACTCCACCTTGGCCTGCCAGGGGGGCGGCGCAACGCGGCGGTGGTGGCGCTGGCGGCTTGCAGGCACGGCCACCACGAGTCGATAGCCGGTGCTCGCGGCTGCGCGCACGGGCCGCCAGCAGTCGTCTGCACATGCGACGATGCGAGGCCGCACGCACCTGCCAGTCGGGCGTGGAGCTCCCCGCCGCCGCCGTCAGCGCCTCCTCCAGCACCAGCGCGTCCAGCGCGTCCTGCTGCCCGCCGCCATCGGCCGCGCCGGCGGCGGCCGCCGCAGCCGCCGCCAGCCCCGCACGCCACTCGCCGTGCAGCTGCTGCAGCACCGCCAGGCTGCAGCCCTCCGCCGCGGCCGTCACCAGCGGGCCCGAGGTATTGTCGCCGCGGCCCAGCGGCACCGGCTCGCCGTCGGGGTCGGCGCCGCCGCCGCCATGTGCCGGCGGCGGCGGCGGCGGCGGCGGCGCGGGCGAGGGCGACGGCGCGCCGGCGACGCTGCGGCGCGGGTCACGGTGCTGCAGCCAGCGCATTAGGCGCACGAAGCCGCCGCGCGCCGCCGCCCATACGGCCGCCTCGGTCCATGGCGCGCCGGCGTCGAGCAGCCAGGCGCACACCGCCGCCTGCCCGCCGCCCGCAGCGGCGGACAGTGCGCAACGTAGGTAGCCCGAGTACCTGGGAGAGGGAGGAGGTGCAGTGAAGGGATGGTGGGCGCGCAGGCTCCAGCGCGCAAGACCAAGTAGCCCAGGTGCCTTCCCGCTCAGCGGAATGGGGATTGAGGTAGGGCGTACAATTTCACACAGGAACTGCGAGATCACGTAGCAGGGGCGATGGCCAAACCAGCGACAAAGTCAACTGTCAGGTTCCGCAGACAGATGGCCTCGCTGTTGGCGGCCCCAGCGGGCAGCGGCTGCATTCGAACCGGGCAACGGACTACGGCAGCGTGGCAAGGAGCGGTGGCGAGGGGCTGCGACTCACATGGGGCAACCCCGCTGCTGCAGGTAATGGCACGCGTCAACTGCACCAGCGGCTGCCGCGGCCTCAAAGACCTTGACGTTGAGCAGGCAGCCCGACGCAGCCATGGCCGCCTGCAGGTTAGCCACGCACCCAGTGTGGGCAGTCAGGCACAGCAGCTGGCGCCGCTGGCGCAGAGGCAGCTGGAGGGCAGTTTCGGGCTGCCACCTGCGAGACGGAAGGCGGGAGATGTGAATTGCTGGGACGTGGGCACCCTGGGGCCGGGGGCCCTGGCCATGGATGGCGTGCAACCCGGCGCAAACCCACTTGCGGACAAACTCTGTATCCGGCACTGGCTGTGACAGCCGCACAACCATGTGCTGTGGCTTGCTGAAACAAGCTGCGGCCGCTCGATTGAGGAGGCGTAGTCGGCAAGAGATGTCGTTTTGCGACAGATGGGCAGCGACTAGGTCCCATATCTCCTGTGGCAGCTGTGAAACTATACGCTCGCGAGCGGCCGGGAGCGCGCTCGCCATGGCGCTGGAAGCCCTGCACCAGGTACGTTACATAGCCACTGAAGCTGGGTTTCTCATCATATGCAAGAGTATGTGCGTTGGTAATACTGTGCTCGTGCCTCCAAGTGTCCCGAAATTCAAACCATGTGCCTTTCCCCAGGCAAGTCACGGCAGCCCACGGCGGCCCACAAGGGAGAGCAGACCAGATGTACCCGTATGTACCGCAAATAGGCCTCCTCCAACATGCCGACGAACGACCACGCCCGTACCGCCCTCTTTGTCTGCACAGTGAGCGCATCGTTGCGCTTCCCTCTAGGCCCCTTGGCCGCGCTCCCCGGATCGGAGGGATGACAAGTCGGCCGAAACCGCGAGAGGATTTGATGACGGCCTTGGGAGGGTTGAGGG
>BDDC01000445.1:0-13455 GCA_001662425.1 Chlamydomonas sphaeroides
GGCGGGGGGGAGGGCGGGGGCGGAGATGGGGACGGCGGGGGCGGGGACGGCGACGGTGGGGGCGGCGGTGGGCTAGGTGGCGGTGATGGCGGTGGCTGCGGTACGGGCGGCGGTGACGGTGGTGGCATTGGTGGCGGGGATGGTGGCGGTGAGGGGTTGGGCGGCGGCGGTGGGCTGAAGGCTCGATACCCGAGCATCCGCACTGCGTCAATGACCTGGGGGAGGGGTGCGCGTGTTTGGAAGCCAGAGCAAGAGCGACACAAAGGAGCCTTGTGCTAGCTTAGATAAGTCACACAGCTCCCACGTCTTTGCGATAGCGACATACAGCCCCGTGGGTCGCTGTGTAGCCCTCTCGCTGGCAGCGCGGTTGCGCACGGAGCAATGAGGCGGGCCCAGGAGGGGGTGGCGGGGCCCAGGAGGGCTCGCTCGCAGCTTGCGGTGGCACGTGCGTGTGTGTTGTGGGTGAAGGGCTCACCATTTGCCCGTTGTTTATCACGCCAAACGTCATGCCCGTGACGTAGTTGAGCGTTCCGTTGAGGGTACAGTTGAACCTGTGATGGAGATGGCAGGAAGAGTGGGGGAGCGTGGAGTGGGGCGCGGTCGCGCATGTGAAGACCGCCCGCCCGCCCGCCCGCCCGCCCGCCCGCAGGTTGGGCGGCTGCCACGCACACCGGCCATCCAGTGCCTCGCTCGGCGGGGACTGCTGCTGCTGCGGACAGCACTGCTGCATCGGGATGCTAGGGTAGGGTGTGCACAGCAGCGACAGGCAGGCATGGTTGCTGCAGACCGCACCAGTACGATGTGGCCGCGGTGCCACAAGCGGCGCTGCCGTCGCCAGGACAGCTGCAAGCACGCAGCGGGGGCCGGGCGGCGGGGGGCGGAGGGATGCAGGGGTGGTGGGTGGGCTTTGGGTGCGGGGGCGGGCCAGGTGGCCACAGGTAGGGCGCTGGAGTGGCTGCTGCCTGACCTCGAGCCGCTCCGTCCTGCCCCCTGAACCTCCCCCATCCCTTGCCCGAGGGGGGGAGAAGACGGATGCATGCGCGGTGGGTGCAGCCAGGCGATGTATGACTGCGCGCCCACACAGGCAGGGCGCTAGCCCACCTACCGGGGCAGACACGAGCGCTTAGCTACGTCGCTGGGCATGGCCGGACCTGGTAGTCCTAGCTAACGGCGGCGCATGGGGTGACCGCCGCCACAGATAGAATCACAGCGGCGGCGCGTGGCCCCCACGGCGGCCACAGCCGTACGTACGGGGCACTTGCATGCAGCTGCCGTACTTCCACCCAGCCGAGCGAGGATGCATACGGCATGCATACATATCCGGCCCTAGTAGCCCTAGCACCTTCGTCGAGTGAATTGATAGAAGCTATATATTGTACATAAATCGTCGAAGTGTCCATAGATAGACACAAAATAAGATACGAGGGCTGCCTATGCCCAGCCTTGTAAGCGAACGAGCACAGCTGGAACGCCCCCAACACCGCTAGATAGCCCGCCAGCCCCTGCCTGCCAATCACCTTGCGGTCACGGAGCCGCCGCCAACGGTGAAGAGCACGGGGTTGGCGGCAAAGGCGGCTTTGTTGGTCTTGTGGACGACGTAGATGCTGACCTGCGCGCAGGCCAGCCAGCAAAGAGGCACCTCGCTCGATATCAGATGTATAGAACTAGAGCATAGTTAGCAATATGGGCACGTAGATGCTGCTGGGTGGACGATGGCCACTGGGTGCCGATGGCTAGCAACACCCCGTGGCCGCGCGGCCTGCTACAAGGGGTAGGTGCGTGGATCCAGGATAAGATCCAGGATTTAGGATCCTGCGTGGATCAGAAGCCGGCTGCCCCATGGCACTCGCCGCCGGCCTGCTGCGCACGTACACACGCACTGCTCTGCCAAGCAAGCAATGCGTTGCCGTAACTTACGGGCTGCCGCACAGTCCAGTGCCGTACGCACCTGGGTGGCGAACAGCGGCTGGTCAAAGGTGACGGTGACGTTGGCGTCTGCGGTTTTCGATGCGGTGTACCATGTAGTGGCCTGGCGGGACGGGGGCAGGAGGCGGAGTCGTGTTGGGCGGGGTCGGGCAGGTGCGGACGAGGTGAGCAGCGGAACTCTGGCTGAGATAGAGTTGCGAGGCCCGCGTGCGTCACGTGGCGTGGTGAGGTGGGGCCAACAAGCGGTGGCGTGGCACGCGCACTTGGCCATGCGTGAGGTGCCAGTATCCCCAAGAAACCCCAAAACCACTGTGTAAAAGGTAGGAAGCTTGACACATAGAACATGCATGGGTTTCTTGACGCAGTTGGCTGCCCTAGAGATGCAATGCAGCCGCGTCTTTTGCTCTATGTTAATCAGGTCACCGGGTGCCGGCTAGTTGCCGATGCCACACGAAACGCAAGCCCAGGTGGCCGCACACGCCACACAACAGGATGCGCCCCCAGCGGCCCCAGGCGCGTGCGGTCCGCTGCTCGGGACCTCGGCCCCGTACCGGACGCCCCTGAATCGCGGGAGGGGTCGTCGCGCACCTGCTCCACCGACAACGTTGGCGCTCCGCTGAGGCAGCGCGAGGTGCCGGGGGTCCAGTAGGGGGAGCCGAGCAGGTTGCCGGACGTGGGGTCCTGCGGGGCGGCGGCGCGGCCGCCGCAGCGCGAGGTGCGAGCGGCGCGTGTGGGTGAATTGGGGCCGGACCGGCGGCCGGCGACCACCGCGGCAGCACTGCACGCAAGTCCGGCCACAATCTGGTCGCGAGGCTGGGTGCGATAATTGAAACCCGCTCCGTTCGCGGCCGCGCATGGCACGGCCGCCGTCGCCGGCCGCGACGGCGCTCGCGCTGAGGGGCGAACCGCGTACTCGTTGCAGCGGCGTGGCGGCTGTGTGCGTGGTCCTGCCGCCGCGTACCTGGGCAGTGGCGGGTGTGGTGGAGCTGCTATTCGCGTAGGCGGTCACAACGCTGGAGCAGTCGTAGAGGGGACTGCCGGGGCCCGTCCAGGACGTCCCCGTGCAGGACTGCGAGTCCACGCGCAAACTGCAGGCCGCCAGCAGGAGTAGGCAGGCGGCCAGCCGCAGCCGCAACCACGACGGTCGGCATGACGGCGGGCGGCGAGGCCCGGCACAAACGAGCTCGGACGACATGCGACCAGCCGGGGGCGCCGGCGGCCGGTGCTGGGTCTTAAGGCAGACGTGCGCTCTTAAGTGCGCGTCGCTGTGTCCGCATGCTCGTTCGTCCGTGAGCAGGTTGAAGAGCAAATAGCCGATGCGACCGGATGCCAACAGTGAATTCGCGCAGTTTTGCTGGTATACCGCAGCAAGGCCTGCTGACGGAAAGCTTGGAACCTGCTGGGGCTCCTGGGTGAGGCTTTTTGCCAAGGGGACAACGTGCGTTTCGTGACGCGCGCAGTCTGTCGGCTGCTGACAGTCACAACGAGGCTAAAGTGCAGTCTTAGGCTTGTCAATATAATATGGGCTTGAATCTCGCAATTCGATGCTCAGCCTCAGAACGCAAACGGGCCGTTTCGCCGGAGCAGGTTTAGGCCCCGTCCAGACGGTAGTTGCTCTAGTAAGGACTGAGTGAAGCTATGAGTTAGACGAGTTATGGGTTGATGAGCTGCGAGAGCAGGTAGGCACTGAAACCGTGAGCGTTTCAGCCCACACGGCCGAGTTGCCAAATTACGCACTGTCGGTCTGTGAGTGGGCAAAGGGTGCAGCTTACTTCCTAGTTGTTATTGCTTGTACTGGCGTTGACATGCCGCAACGGACGGGCTGCGTCGGTTGTGCGGTTTTGAGTCCGCCAGGGTAGGCCAGGGTCCGCCCTCCCGCGCTCACGCCCTCCACCCTCCGCCCGCCCTGCCAGGCCCTGCTTCCCCAGCTCCTCTCCCTCTCGCCTTGGTAATTTTCAGTCATCGGTGCGATGGTTGAACGAGTGCTCCATGCCCCGCTGCACTTGGGTGTCGGATACCGCGCTGCCTATGTGCTTCGCGTTTTCTTTGGCTGACCCGAGCCACGTCTCCAGGCCTGTTCAGGCACTGGCCCCGCAGCGCTGCGGCACTTAGGGCTTCGCCCCTATGCTGCTTGACAGGCAAGCCAGCCGGCTCAGTTGAAACCAGCCCAGCCGGATCCCATGTGCCTAGGCAGGGCGCCGGCGTCCCTAGCTTGCTTCCAACGGCTATCGGTTGCGGCCGTACGTTCGCCTACCACCCCTGCCGGCTCATCCCCCGGTAGGCAAGCGCGCCCCCATCTCCATCCCCTAGCAGCGGCCCACCGCATCAGCCCACAGCCAGAAGGAACACGCGCCTGCAGCAGCGGCCTGCCGCGAGGCTTGCTCAACCTGATGAGCCAGCCCCTAGCGAGCCTCGGCATGCGCCCACGGCCACCTGCTCCAACAAGCGTGCCCCTCGACGGGCACGGTTGGCGATGATGGCCGGGGCGAACGCGATTGTGAAAGTTCGGCCGCGGCGGTGGGGGCGGGGGCCGGTGGGCGCCCAGCCGAGGGGGCGGATGCAAGAAGAGGGGGGACGCCGCGAGCGCGCTGGCGGGCGGGCGCCGTACAGCTGGCCAACACGCGGTTACATACGGGCTGCAACGGAGGCTGGGGGCGGGCGGCTGGAGAGGGGCTGTGAAACGCGGCGCCGGCTGCAACGGAGCTGGAGCTGCATGGTAAAAAAACAACGAAGCCAAACCCCTGAACCTGCGAGCCTACGAATCCGCAAATTCACGGTGAGGCGCTGGTGCTGACAGGGGAGGGTGGGTGCCAGGGTCGAGTGCACGATGCAAAGTCCGAGCTGCTGACCCCGTAGGGTTCCCCACAGCTCGGGAGTGAAGGCCAGTATGGGATGGGCACAAGGTCACGGCAGGGCGCCGATCCTCCCTTGGGTACAAGCGGGAATGAACCACCGTGGGGCTTTACGCAGCCCCACCCCCGCACGAGCAAGCAGAAGGCAGGGGGCAGGGGGCCAGCACAAAAGGGCCCAACAAACGCGCACGCGACGACGCCCAGGTGCACCGCAACTACGCAACTCAACACCAAGGGGTCGGCGGCGGAGCAAGCTTTTTGTGGGATCTTGAATGAACAGGGTTGCACCCGACTCTCCGACTTGAGCGTTAGGGGTAAAGGCAATCGGAAGTGGCAACCAGCAATGCGAGCAGCAGCGGTGGAATGACCCCGCTCCAGCGCCAGTGTGTCTGCGACGAAATGCTTAGATCCGTAGGTCGTCTATTGCTCAGGCCCGAGGGCCGTCGCACTCATGACCCCTGTTGGTCGCAGGGCGGGACCAGCGCGTAGCCGAAGCTCCGAGCCACTGTGGCAAGCTGTGGCAAAGCGGCTGCGGTGGAGCGGTCGGCGGCAGAGCGGGCGATGGAGGGAGGGTCCGCGAGGGCTTGGCAGCGGAGGGGTGCTGCTGTGGCGGCGGCAGATATACCGGGGCTGAATGCAGGCGGATGGCGGCAGCGGCGGCGGGCCGGCGGGAACCGCCAGGGGAGCTCCGCTGGTACACGTCGTGGCCTTTTTACTTTACAACCAGCGTGGAAGTCATTGGGGCCTTCAAACGCGGCAAGGAGAAATCCTCAAACAAATCCCAACATCGCCACACTTCTGTTAAGGGTTGGAGAAGACCGTTGTGGCACCCTGGGCCTTGACAATCGTCGCAGCAGGCCCCGCTGACCGGACAAGCCAACGATGTGTGGAGAAATTGTAGTGGCGTGGTCACAAGGCGCTGTCTGATGTGCTGTTGGGCCTTGTTGGGCCGCTGGCGCGGATCCCAACCCGTCCTCCCGCGCAGCCGGGAGCGACCCTGTAAGATGCAACAGGAAAGCGGTGAACTTGGGCAGCGCTCAAAGGTCGGCAAGCAAGGGGGGCGATGCCAGCATGCCAACAGGTGGTCGGCGCAGCCGAGCTGATGCTGGCCAACCCGCGCGCGCCAGCGGCCGAACAGCGCTGGCATGCGGCCGTGTCGCCTTGCTGCATTACGCCATTGGCTGGCATCGTAATTTGGTGTTGTGGCTAAGCAACTGGGAAGCGCCGAGCGGGCAAAGCGGGGCAGGCGGGGAGCTCGGCCTCGGGCGGTCGGCAGCTGTCGGCGGGTTCGGGCCTTTGCGGGCGCATTCCTTTGTGGTCGTGAAGCTCGCACAACCGCTCGATCGTCATATATGACTCGGTCTCCTTGCGTTGCCCAGCTCAGCACGGCACAGCAGCCACTCAAGCTTCGATTCCCGCGCAAACAACAAAGCAAAACATCTTGGTGCACGCAGACGAGTCCCCAACCAACGTTGCTCGTGACATAGGCAGAGACTTGAAGGTTGTGGGCGGCCACCATCGTCGGCCGAACTCGCGCGAAATGCATCCACGCTAGGAGCGTCGCGCGCGCGCGGGCGGCGCCCGATGCGAGGTGCTTGAAGCCCTCGTATCTCTCAAGCGTATCGCCCGCGGCTCTGAAGGCCCGTCGCCCGACGCACACGCACCATGGAGCAGCTCTCCGGGCTGCCGTCCGGCCCGGTCAAGGCCGAGCGCAAGGTCACCACGCTGCAGATCGCGGGCATCCCCGTGGAGTTCCCCTTTGAGCCGTACGCCTGCCAGGTGCGTCCGCCACGCGCCTCCGGCTCGTCCCGGCACCTGCCCAACTTAACATCGCGTGCGTGCTCCGACAACGCCCCCTGCGTCACCCCCCCCCCGCCACAGCGCGACTACATGGAGTCCGTTATTCGGGCGCTGCAGCAGGTGCGCTAGCCCACCTCCCTGCCGCCCGCCAAGGGCAAACACGCCCGCCCACCCAGCCCCTGCCGCCGCTCGGCCGCCACCGCTCCCGCAGCGCAGCGGCCGCGCCTCTGCTGCCCCTCCCGCCCCGGCCTGCTTGCCCCAGCCCCGTCTCCCAGCCTGCGCCCCCCTCACCCCGCCCCCACCCCGCCCCCGCGCCTTGAACTCACGCCGCAGGGCAAGAACGCGCTGCTTGAGAGCCCCACGGGCACGGGCAAGACGCTCTGCCTGCTGTGCTCCACCCTGGCCTGGCGCGAGTCGCTCAAGGTACGGCCCTGGGGTGCCCGCCACCAGCTGTCCGCACGTGTGGCCGCAGCCGCACGCTGCGCTCGGCCCCCGACACCCCCAGCCCCCAGCGCTCGCCCACCCCCCGAAGCCGCCTGCCGCCCAGTATGTTGCGCGGCTGCCCGGCCGGTCGCAAAACACACCGCACGCCAGCATCTCTCCCCCTCCCCTGCCCCCCGCTCATGACATCTTCCCCGCCGTTCGCTCCCTGGCCCGCCAATTCCCCGCAGCCCGCAGCCTCCGACCCCAGCGCCGCAGCGGCCGCCGCGCTGGCCGCCCAGGCGGGGCTGGGCTTCGGCGCCGGCGCCGGCGCCGGCTTCCCCAACGGCCTGGGAGGCGCGCCAGCAATGGGCCTGCCCCCTGGCGGCCAGCCTGGCTCGGGGCCCGTCCCCGGCGGCGGCGGCGGCCCCGGCGGCGCCAAGCCCGAGCTGCCCATCATCATCTACTCCAGTCGCACCCACAGTCAGCTGGCCCAGGTCATGAAGGAGCTGCGCAACTCGAGCTACAGGTGTGCGGCCCTGGGGCTGCTGGCGGTGGTGGTGGGGGGCCGTGCGTGGGGCTGGGGCCAGAGGGCGAAGGGCCGGGGATCCTGCCCGCTGCCAACTGACCTGCCGCCGTGCCCCTGCGCTGGGCCCCTGCGTCGCGCCTCTGCCCCCGCTCTGCCCGCCCCTCCCCTTCCCCCCCCCCCAAGGGACAAGGTGCGCTCCACGGTGCTGTCCTCGCGGCAGCAGACCTGCCTGCACCCCACCGCCAGCAAGCTCAGCGGCGGCGCCGCCAACCAGGCCTGCAAGGCGCTCACGTCCGCCAAGAAGTGCAGCTGGTGCGGCGGGGGAAGGGGCAGGGTGCAGGGCGACGGGAGGGGAGGGGAGGGGAGGGGGCTGCAGAGGTGCAAGGCAGGGCAGGCTGTCGTGGACCGCCGTGGGATCACCTGACGATTGAGTTTGTGCCAGCGCTTGTGCTGCAGGCCCAGCGGGCTTGGGCAAACGCGCTCACGCACCCTTCGCCGACCCTCCCTCCCAACCTCCACCTCCCTTTCCCCCCAGGCACAACCAGCTCAAGTTCGGCAAGTACCGCAACGCCGCCTCCTCGCTGGTGGGCCCGGTGCCCGACATCGAGGAGCTGGTGGCGGCGGGCAAGGCCCACGGCGTGTGCCCCTTTTACCTGGGCAGGGACGCAGGTGGGCGGGGCGGCCAGCGCCGCACGTACCGACATGAGCCACATTCCATTGATGTGTCGTCGTTGTCTGTACAAGTGTAAACCTAGGTTGTTGAGGCTGTTGGCATTGCGCCTGGGCAGGGACGCGGGTGGGCGGAGGGGATGGGTGGGGCGCGCGGGCGATGGGGCGAGAGGGCGGGTGAGGCAGGCCGGCGCTCTTGGCGTTCCATGGTGATCCTGTGCCTGAGCTTGGTGCGCACCTGAGCCCTCCCTCCCTGGGCCCCCAACATGCTGCCCCCTCCCCAGGCAAGGAGGCGGACATCGTGTTCCTGCCCTACAACTACCTGCTGGACCCCTCCACCCGCCGCACGCTGGCCGACTCCATCAACTGGAGCAACGCCGTCGTCATCTTTGACGAGGCGCACAACGTGGAGGTGCGCGCGTGTGGGGGGACATGGCAAGGGGGAAGGGGGAGAGGGTGGGCGGGGTTCGTGTCATGGAGGGGGACAGTTAGTGGACGAGGCGCACGTCGTGCAGATACATGCGTCTAGGGGGAACAGGGGGAGCGGGGACGGGATGGGGAGAGGGTGGGGGGTTCGTGTCATGAAGGGGGTAGGGGTGCGTGTGCGCGAATGGGGGGGACGGGAGGATGGGGATCCCCTGGGGGGGGGAAGGGATGGCCCAAAGCCGGCAGGGACGAAGTTGCAGCGAGTGTGCGGGGCGGAGGTGGTGGGACGAGGAGGCTGTGCGA
Organism: Chlamydomonas sphaeroides; assembly: GCA_001662425.1. Classification (NCBI taxonomy): domain Eukaryota; kingdom Viridiplantae; phylum Chlorophyta; class Chlorophyceae; order Chlamydomonadales; family Chlamydomonadaceae; genus Chlamydomonas; species Chlamydomonas sphaeroides. The sequence goes on from BDDC01000445.1 coordinate 8,926, forward strand.
GAGGAGGGCACGCTGCGAGGCCTCCTTACAACGCAGGCCCGCCTGCCTGCCGCCCTTTCCCCCTCCCCTTCCCTAGAGCGTCAGCAGCGACTCGTGCTCCTTTGACATCACCGCCAAGCAGCTCACCGACGCCATGCTGGAGGCCAAGCGGTGCGGGCCCCGGGGGCCCCCGACAGTCCTGTCGGCCCCAGGCAGTTGGCCCACGCCGGTCCCCTCCCCTCCCTTCCCCTTACTCCTCCTCCCCTGCGCCTCCCGTGCCCCCTCCCCAGCTGCAAGGAGGTGTGCCTGGACCGCATAGAGCGGGGCCAGGTGTCCATGGTGGACGTGGCGGCGCCGGGGGACGACAAGGGCGGCCTGGACTTCAGGAGGCTGGCGGCGGACATGGACCTGCTGCTGGTGGGCTGGCGACAAGGGGGAGGGGGATGATGGAGGGGGGGATGCACACACGCACGCGCGCAAACAACTCTGAATGGCCGGAGGGGGTGGAGATAGACAGATAGGGGGCGGCACCCATGGGGAGGTACCCATGGGGAGGCACCCATGGGGAGGTACCTATGGGGGAGGGGCCGTGTGCACGCGCAGGCGCACGAAGCCGAGTGACTGAAGGCTGCCGGCGGGCTTAGACCTGCGGCCAGTGGCGGACTGGCGTTGGAGTCGGGTTGGGGAAGGAAGGCGGCCTGAAGGCAGGTGGCAATTTGAGTGGGAGGCGGGTCAGGACAGGATCAGGACAGGGGCGCCCCAAGCGCCCTCACCCTCCTGTGCGCTGCTCCTTTCTTTGATGCAACGCTCTCCCCTTCTCCCCAACCCCCACACCCCCTCCGCCCAAGCAGGCGGTGCTCAAGATGCTGGAGAACGGGCTGCACGCGCTCGCCGCCAAGCTGCCCCCGCCGCCCATGCACGACCGCGGCGGCCACGGCGGCGGCGGCGAGGGCCTCACGCGGCCGGGCAGCTTCCTGTTCGAGTTCCTGGCGCAGTTCAACCTCAACGCCCACAGCTTGTCTGCGCTCAACGCCGCCATCGACTCGGCTGCCGACATCGTGGCCGCGGCCGATGTGGAGGCGGGCAAGACCAACGCCAAGAGCGCCACCGTGGCGTGAGTGGTGGGGAGAGGCGTTGCTACTGTGGGGGGAATCCCTTGTGTTTAGGTCTCCTGCGCGGTCGGGGAACTGCGGGGAACGTTGGAGACGGCAGGGCGTTGAAGCGTGGGCGCTCAGGCCTTGACGCTTATCTCGCCTTGACGCTTATCTCTTCCCTGCCGATTGCCGCCCCCCGCCACCCCTCGCACCTCATCCCACGCGCTCCCCTCCCCCGCCCCTCTCCCCTCTGCCCCCCAGGCTGCAGCACCTGCAGTCCTGCCTCAACCTCGCCTTCTCCACGCTGGAGCCGCTGTCCGACAAGGCCGGCGCGCCGCCAGCCCACAAGGTGCGCGGCGCCGCGGCCCCGCCTGTAGCGGGGCTGCAGCAGCCATGGGCCGGCGACCGGCCCATGCCTTCCCCGCCTACCCCGCGCCGCCCCTCCCTGTCCTCGCCCTCCCAATATCCCTCCTCCCATCGCCTGCCCCGCTCCTCCCCCCCCCCGCTCCCCTCCACACACGCGCAGGGCTTCCGGGTGCACGTTGCGATGCAGCGGTCGTGGGGCGCGGACAAGCTGCCCGCTCCCACGCTCAGCTACTGGTGCTTCATACCCGGCATGGCGTTCAGGTGCGGCGGGGGCCTTGGCTTCAGGGGCCTTGGAAGCTGGGGGCCGGCGGGTGGCGGGCGGCGGCTCCATGGTTCGTGTCCACAGGCCAGGCAGGCCGAGCCCGCTGCCTCCACCCGCACCGCCCTGCCGCACCCCCGCCCTTGCCCTCCGGCCTCGCCGCCCAGGCGCCTGGCGGCGCTGCGGCTGCGCTCCTTCCTGCTCACCAGCGGCACGCTGAGCCCCATGGACAGCTTTGCGGCCGAGCTGCAGATCCCCTTCCCCATACGCCTGGAGAACCCGCACATCATAGCGCCAAGCCAGGTGCGGCCGCCGGGGGGGGGCGTGGGGGCGTGCCGGCGTGGGGGCGTGCCGGCGTGATGCTCGCTCTGTGCGTCAGGGGTGTGGGTCGCCTTGGTTGGGACATTGGGACGGACTCTGCGGGCGCGGAGGTTCCCTCGGGCGCGGGGCTCTGAGTAAGGCATCGCCTCCCGGTGGCTACCGGTAGTGGCGACTGGCAGCGGCTCTGAATAGGCATCGCTTCCCGGTGGCTACCGGTAGTGGCGACTGGCAGCGGCTCTGAATAGGCATCGCTTCCCGGTGGCTACCGGTAGTGGCGACTGGCAGCGGCTCTGAATAGGCATTGCCTCCCTGTCGGCCGCTGCCGCCCGCCCGCCCTCCTGCCGCCGCCGCGCCAGGTGTGGGTCGGCGTGCTGCCCACCGGCCCCAGCGGCTCGCAGCTGACGTCCACCTACCAGGTCCGCGACACCACCTCCTACAAGGCAAGTGCGAGCGGGGGCGCTGAGCGGATGGGGGTGGGGGTTGCTGTGCCAAGCTGACCTGCTGCCGTACTCTCGTACGACAGGACGAGCTAGGCAACCTGCTGGTCAACGTGGCCCGGCTGGTTCCGGACGGACTGCTCGTGTTCTTCGCGTCGTACGCCGCCATGGACAGCGCCATCTCGCACTGGAAGCAGAACGGCGGTGCGTACGGCACCGCCGTACTCCACTGCGAGTAGCTGCCCGCCAGCCCGCCCGCCTTGAACCCCGTGCGGGGGATGCGCAAGCAGGGGTCGCGATCCATTACGCACGGCGCCCTGGCACCGCACGACGTGGCATGACGGGCTCGCTCGCATGCTGAACGGCGCCCGCCCCGCTCGCGCTGCTGTGCCAACCGCCAACTGCCAACCGCCAACCGCGGCCGCTCCCCCACGCAGCCCCGGGCGGCGCGGGCAGCACGTGGGAGCGCATCGTGCGCCACAAGGCGCCGGTCATCGAGCCGCGCGAGTCGTCGGCCTTTGGCGCCGCCATCGAGGAGTTCCGGCAGCGCCTTGACGACCCCGCCACGCAGGGCGCCGTGTTCTTCGCTGTGTGCCGCGGCAAGGTGGGTGCGGCGGGCGGCCACGGGGCAGGAGGGCGGGCGGCGGAGCATGAGGAGGTCCTTCGACCTGCGGCCGCTCTCCCGCACAGCCCCACCCGGCTGGGGCCGACCTACGCCCACAACCCCTGCTGTTCACACGGCAACACATCCTCTTGCCAACAGTTTGCCCACAACCCCTCCCCTGCCCCACCCGCTGCTCGGCCGCGCCTCTGTCTATACGCTGCCAGACCCTCCCCTGACTTCCCTCCTAAACTTTGCCACGCCACAATCGCAGGTGAGCGAGGGGCTGGACTTCAGCGACCGCGCCGGCCGCGCGGTGGTCATCACCGGCATCCCCTACGCCGTCAAGAACGACCCCAAGGTCCGCGGGCCGGGGGCGGGACCGGCTGGTAAGGCTGGCGGATGTGTGTGCTGCTTCTCATCAGACCTGCACCCTCCGCTCCCCAGGTCCGGCTCAAGCAGGAGGTGCTGAATGAGGAGGCGCGCGCCGTGGCGTCCGGCGGCAGCGGCCTGGCGTCGGGCGACGGTGTGGTGGCGCTCAGCGGCGACGCCTGGTACTCCAACACGGTGCGCTGCTCGTGCGCTGCCCGCGGGGTGTGGGATCCCTTCAACCTCCTGAATCTGTGTCTAAAAGGCTGGGCGGCTGCACAGAAAGCCAGCACGCCTTCCAACCCAGCCCACAGCAGCCCCGATGCCTTCAAGCCGCTGCCAGGTCCTTGACACGCAAGCCCCCAAAACACATTCTGCTCTCCCTGGCCTCCCCTCCCTGGCCACAGGCCATGCGTGCCGTCAACCAGGCGCTGGGCCGCGTCATCCGCCACCGCTGGGACTACGGCGCCATCATCCTGGCTGACGAGCGCTTCCGGCAGCCGGGGGTGCAGCGCAACATGAGCCGCTGGGTGCGGGAGCACGTCAACGTGTACGACCAATTCGGGCGGGCCACGGCGTCGCTCACAAAGTTCTTCAAAGTACGTGGGGGACTCTGGGGGTTGGGCGTGTGTGGGTTTGGGTTTGGGTTTGGCACGGGTTGGGGGAGGTGTGGGCTGAGGGTTCGGTTCGAGGGTCTGGGCGCACGAGCGCCGATGATGGGCATGAATGGGCCGGGCGGGCAGGCGGGAGGGGTGTCCGCGAGCGGCTAACATGAAGGGGACGCGCCGCTGCCGCAGGAGAAGGCCGGCTTCGGGGCGCCGGCCAAGTCCCTGCCCGGGCGCAGCACCAACTTGACCGCCTTCGAGACCGTCGGCACGACCGCCGCCGCACCGCCGCCGGCGGCGCCGCTGGGCGGGTACGGCGCCGGCGACGGCCACGGCGGCGGCGCCGGCTACGGCCGGGTGCTAGGCGGCGGCGGTAGCCTGATGGACTGCGCGCCGGCGGCCATCGACGTCAGCGGCATCGGCGCCCTGGCGGCGACTGGGCTTGGCGGCGGCAACGCGGCGGCGGCTCGCGCCGCACGGGCCGCCGCAGCGGCGCACG
>BDDC01000445.1:13768-24976 GCA_001662425.1 Chlamydomonas sphaeroides
CCGCAGCGGCGCACGCTGACGGCGGTGCCAGGCCCGCGGGGCTACTGGGGCTGCTCCGGTCCGCGCCCGCGGCCGCCGACGCGGCGGCGCCGCCGGGCCCTAGCAGCCGCCCGCCGCCGCCGCTCTTCAGCGGGGCCTCTCACTCCGCCTCGGGCGCCAGCGGCGGCGGCGGCGGCGGCGGCGGCGCGGGCCTAGCGGCGGCGCTCGACACGCTGGCCAACGGCGCCGCCGCGTCTCAGTTGCAGGCGCTGCCGCAGCCGTCGGCGCCGCCGCGGGCGCTCACCGGCCCCAGCCAAGCCCGGCCGCCGGCGGGGTCGCGGCCCATGAGCATGCTCGCCCTCGCCTCCAGCTCCGCCGCCGCCGTCGGCGGCGGCGGCAGCCAGGCCGGCGGCGGCGCCGCCGCCGTGGCGGAGATGGTGGGGCCGCAGCACCTGCTCGCGGAGATGCGCCGCAGGGCCGCCGAGGGCTCCGGCGGCGGCGCCTCGCCGGACCTGTCGACCGCCTCGCAGTCGCAGTCGGAGTCCGCCGAGCGGACCCGGACAACGGCGGACCCGGGCCGCACCGCCGGCGGCCTCACGCGCATCGTGCTGCACCCCGTGCAGCCGCCGCAGCCCAGCCAGCCGCCCAGCCAGGCCCAGGCGCAGGTGCAGGCCCAAACCCAGGCGGGGCCAGGGCCGGAGGGCGGGGAGCAGCAGCCGGCCGGCTGCGCCGGCTCGGGCGCCGGCACGGCTGGCGCCGATGGCGGCGGCGCCGCGGCGGCAGCCGGCGGTGGCGGTGCCGCCGCCGCCAAGGCCGACCCCAAGCTCTTCATGGCGCAGCTCAAGTCCGACCTCAGCCCCGCGGCGTTCAAGGACTTCCAGCGCCTCATGTTGGCCTACAAGTAGGGCTGCTAACTTCCTATGGAAACGTATACATGTCATCATCGAGTGCGCACATGATTATTACAAACCCATACCTACTCCAGCACTTCATGTCGGCAACACATGAGTCATGTAGTCTTTTCTGCCGTGGCCTGCGTCTCCCCGGTGCCTGCTGCTTGGTGGCTCGCAGCCAGCGCCCATCACCTGCTCGCCCTGTGAGCCCTAGTGAAGGCTGCCCTGCCGCCTCCACTCCCCTACTCCTGCCACCACACCCGCCGCCCCGCAGGACCAGCAAGGACCTCAACGCCTTTGTGGACGGCGCCGTGGGCATGCTGCGCGGCCCCGCCACCGCGCACCTGCTGGAGGGCGTGGCCGCATTCATGCCCAAGACGGAGCGGGCCTGGTTCCAAAACATGGTCGCACAGTACGTCCGGGCCGCGGCGGGCGGGAGAGCGGCGGCGGCGGTGGCCGGCGGCCCGGGCGCAGCGGCGCCGCAGCCGGGAGCGCAGGCCTCGCAGGCGGCTGGCGCTGGTGCGTCGCGTGTGGGAACGGTCGGGGCGCAGGGGGCGGGAGCGAGGCCAGGGCCGGCGGCGGCGCAGCCGCCGCACGCGGCGGCGCCGAACAGGGCGCTGGGCAAGCGGCCGGCGCCGTTGGAGGCAGCGGCCGCGGCCTCTGCGGCCGTGATTGCGGCGCAAGGAGGCCGGGCGGCGCCGCAGCAGCAGCAGGTGCGGCCGCAGCCGGCGGCCTCGGGCGCGAGGGCCGCCAGCGCCGGCCCCAGCGCCAGCCAGGTGAGGGCGGCGGCGGCGGCGGCCATGGCCTCGACGGCGGGCCCGGGCAGCAGCCGCCAGCTGCAGAGCCAGCTGCTGTCGGGGCGGCAGCAGCTGGGCGCGGCGGCCGGCGGTGGCGGCGGCGGCGCGGCAGGGCAGCGCGCGCCGGCGGCGGCGCAGCACCCGCCCGGCTACAACGGAGCGTACGGCGGCGGCAGCTCGCCCGGCGGCAGCGGCCAGCCGCCACCCAAGCGGCCGAACCTGGGCCCCGCCTCTGGTGCGGGCGGCGGAGCTGCGGCCAGCCAGCGCCCGGCCTCGGCGCCGCCGGCGGCCGCCGGCTCGCGGCCCGCAGCGGCGGCGCCCGGCGGCGGCGGCGTGCTGTCGGCGGCGGCGGCGGCGGTGCCGTGCGGGCTATGCGGCAAGCGGCCCATGGCGAATGCGCACGAGGGGCCCTGCGGCCACACCGCCTGCTACAGCTGCTGGTGCGTGCAGCTGGCTGTGCACTTCAAGTGCAAGACCTGCGGCCGGCCCATGCGGCAGAAGAACCTGACCAAAAAGTACTTCATGTGAGCGGTGCGGGGTGCTGGAAGGTGTGGAGCGGGGAGTTGCTTGACCGGCGAGGGCGGTGGCCGGGGGCAGGGAAGGACTTGCGCTGGAGGTAGGCGGAGCGTGGGGGCACTCGTGATAGGCACTCAGGCAGGGGCAGGACGCGCGCTGGGTGTGGGGCGTGGGGCAGGCGCTGTCGTGCGCAGGCGGGTAGGTTGCGGTGGGGTTGCTGCGGGCGGCAGCCTGGCGAGCAGGGGGCCGGGCCAGGTTGGGCAGGCGGATAGGGCAGGCGACGCTGTAGCGTCCGGTTGATAGGCACGCTAGCTGCAGGGGTCAGGTTGTTGGTCGTACACGCGGGCGCGCGATGCAGGCGGGGCACCGGGCGGCGCGGGGGGAAACCCGTGCGGGCGGGTTGTGCGCTGGGCACGGGCGCCGTTGCTTGCTTGGCGGGGGGTGCAGGAACGCATGGGACACGACACAAGCTGGGAATTGGGCAGTACAGGTGAGGGTGCGTGTGAGCGCTTTGTAGGGCATGCGGCGATGGCGTAGACGCACTCGCCCGAGCGGCCGGACCAAGGGGAGTCCTACCTCGCACATCAATACATGTGCACGTAGGAGGCGCGTGGGTGGAGCGGCAGGGGCAAGGTGAAGCCGAGTGGGACCCGCCGGTCTCGGCAGGGAAACACGTTGGGACCCACGGCAGCACGGACGACGCTCCAGTCGGCGTAGCAGCGGTCGGCCCCCTGGGTGTACGCCAGCGGCAAGTGCGTGGGCCCCCATGCAGCGAGGCCAGCACGCGCCGCTGGCGTGTCATGCAACGGGCAGGGCGCAGCAGCATTGGCCTGCCTTCCTCGGCAGCCACGACAACACATGGCCGCGCTTGACTCTTAGTGCGCTCAGCCACGGACCCAACGTCAGCGCCGCCACGGCCGCCGCAACGCACCAGCTGGGGCACAGGGATTGCAGCCGTGGCAGCGCGCCAAAGGCCTCCGCGGTCTCGCGCCGGCGCCTCTCGCCCAGGGCCAGCGAGCAGAGGGTCATGGCGCTGCGCTGGCGCAAGCCGGCGCCGCGCGAGGCCATCAATGGGCCCGCGTAGAGGATGGCCATGGACTCGACCGGCAGCAGCGGCGAGCCGCGTGCATGTATAGCGCAGCAGCCGCTCCAGCGTCGGCACCGTGGCAGGTACCACACCATATATACTACTCCCGTGGCTCCGTGGAGCATCTCGAGAGACCTCTTGCTCAGCGGCACCGTGGCGTCCATGGCGTCGAAGCCGTCGTGGACGGTGCGCTGGGTTGCGCCTGCGTCGAGCTTGTCGCGACCGCGGGGCTAAGCAGGCTTGCGGAGATGGCGAGGCTCCTTTGCGGCAGGGGGCCACTGTCCAGCGTGGCGGCGTCGTGGAAGGGTTTAACGTTCAAGCAGACTGAGGCTGGGGCCGAGGGGAGGAGGGGAGGTGGGAAGTTGCGCCAAGGCGGTAGGCCGGCGACGTGCACGTAAAAAGGCCGGCATCCGCGGAGTACCAGCCCTCGCAGTGACGACGCCGTCTCGGCAAACAGCTCCTCATCTGGTTCTCCAGCGTCGACTGGCACGACCAGCACGACCATTGGTTTTCAGTGCTTCATCCAGATCTCGCCAAGCGCCGCGGCTTGGCAGCATACGCAGGTCCTTCTGGTCCTGTGTTGACAGATTCTGCGGCAGCTATTTGCACAGCGTCAATCGACAGTCAGTCCAGAAGCGTGCTCTCGGTTTTTGCGGCGCGGCCCGTCGCAGCGGTCTTGTGGAAAACCTCGACGCTACAGGCACAGGCTGTGCCATGCTCTGTGTCAGAAGACAAATATCATGATCTTGCGACCGTTTTGCGACGCATACCCGTTTCACCGGGCCGCAACGGGCGGTACACAAGGCCGTACAACAGCGCCGTGTCTTGCTTGGTTAGGCCACCTGGACGACGAAGTGGCCGCGGTGGACGGACCAGATGGTGGGGGAACTCTTGTGCCGGATACCGTGCTGCCTTCCTTCGCGTTTCTCGGTTTCTGTCTAAGGGCGTACTTCTCCCTGCCTTCATTAGGCCAGCCGGCCGGCCCCATCAATATGGGCTACCTTACCTCAAATTGCATTGAGGCGTTGAAACGCTGGCGCACGCCACCCTATTGACTAGCCATGCGGGGCCGCGTTGCCCCAGCACCTGCCCAGCGCGTCTATACCAAAGTGAACACCCAATCCTCGTGGCAAGGCCAGCGAATTTCCGGCTGAGATAACTCGGCATGCCCTGAACTTTCGCTTCTCAACAAGAGGATGGGCGTCAGCACGTCACGGGTTGCCAACGATGACGGAAAAGCCAGCTCGAAGCGCATCGACGACGACGTTGGGAGCGCGCGACTTGCGGATGCGGATGGTGGCGAGCGCCTAGTCGACCTAAAGCTCGCCTGCCTTGACGTCTTTGAGTACTACGGTCTGGGTGAGCCGGGGATTGGAACGTATGCGCGTCCCAGGCGTCTGGCGCGCGCCGAGGTCGGCCCCCCCCTGGCCCGTGGAGAGCCAGGAGGGTGATATACGGCCAGGGGCTCTCGGCGGAGGTAGGACGGCGCGTGCGGCGGTCGGGATGGCCCTGGCCAGGGGGCGGGAGGGCCCCGGGCGTGAGGATGGCGCAGTGTCGTGTGCCGCCTATCCCAGCGACTTGTATCTGCCGATAAGTTCTTTTTCGGGATGTCTGAGTCGAGAAGTATTTCCCACCCTCCGGAGAGCCAGAACAGGCCTGCTCAACCCTGGGCCTGCTGGCCCTGCTTTATGCACCCCGTGCGCACTCCCAGCTCCGTAGTATTGCCACAGTGCATGGGATCCCTGTGGTCTGCCCGTCACACCCGCGGCTGAACGCAGGGCACCCCACGGATTCCCGCCACACTCACGGCTGCGGCGCCCGCCCCCCCTGGCCCTGCCCCCCAGGGTACCTGGTGCTCCGAGTGGTGTTTTGGATTGTTCTTGTAGTGAGAGAGGGGTGGGAGAGGGATGGGAGAGGGATGGGAGAGGGATGGGAGAGGGGTGGGGGAGACAGCGCACTGTGCATGCGTCGTCAGGGACGCCGTCCCCGAGGATGGGTCTGCCAAACACCAACACCAACTGGCCACACACCCCCGCCGCCTCCTCGCCCTCAGGTTGCCTTCTTCAATTGCTACAGCAGAGCGCAGGTCTGCGGGGGAGCAAGGAGAGGGGGCAGGGAGGAGTGATGGAGAACGAGGAAGGAAGCGGAAGGGGGAACGTGCTTGGGCGTTCCTCACAGCAGACCTCGTAACAGGGCCGCAACCCCAGCCCCACCCCCCATGCTGCCCGCCCTTGCCTTCATCCGGCTCTGGGTGGAGTGAGCGTTTGACGTGATCCAGTTGAACAGGAGATAAACCAACCGCCCTAAGGCAACTCCCACAGCGAGGGGTGATGGAATCTGAGCCAGGCGGGCGAATCTCTCCTCCGCAGATCGTGAACTCGGCCAATGTGGTGGCACACGTGGCCGCGTTCGGCCCCGAGGAGTGGCACAACCGCCAAGTCCGCGAACAGGCAGGGACGGGGCTTTGCGAAAGGGGGGGAGGGACTGGCAGGGCAGGGGCTGCAGGCGGCGCGGAGCTGCCCGCCCCGAGGGTGAACCTGGGGTAGAGGGCGCGGCAGGCAGGCCGCTGAGACGAGCCCCCAGGCGGCCGCCTCTCTGCACAACACTTCCCTCCTTGCGCTCTTCCCCCCGCCACCGCACCCCGCAGAGCTCCATGTCTGACGCGCTGTCGTACACCTTCGAGCTGGGCGCCTCCATTCTCGCAAACCTCAGTGCCTCGGCCGCCGACAAGCAACAGCAGGCGAGTGCCCAGCTGCGCCCCTTGCCCTCCTCTTGCGCGGCTCCCTCCCAACCCATACACCCACCCATCCGCCCATAACGCCGGGCACCCCCGCCCGCCCCCATCGCCTCGACCGCTCGTCATCCGCCCACCCGCCCAACCCCTATCCCATCCACCCACCCGCCTACCCATCATCACATGCCCCTCCCCACCAGGCCGCCTCAACAGGCCATACCTTACAAGCTTTCACCCATCCATGCACTCAACCAATTGAGCACTCCTCACTTCAACACCGCGAACCTCAGGCCGCCTCTATCGGCGAGTACTCACAGCTACGCTACGTGCGGCTGGTGGCGGACATGGAGGCCAGCTGCGGCAGCCCAGCGCAGCAGCTGCCGTGCGCCGCAGAGGACGGCGCGGCGCCGGGCTCGGCGCTGTGGGCGCGGATGCACAACGCACCCTCTTACCTGTACAACCAGGCCAGGTGCAGAGTGGGGCCGTGGGCAAGGGGCCTTGCGACCGTATTGGGCGCGGTGAATTGGCGGCTTGATGTAGCAGCGGCAGCGCGGGCCGCCTCACGGTTGATATGCATGGTTGCAGTGCGGGAAGCCCGCAGGTCTACACTGCTGCCCTCGCAGGCCCCACTCTGCGGTGGTCTTCAGCGCCACCGCCAACGACACCGCAGAGGCGCTGGTCCGGCTGCAGGCAAGGCACCCCAAGCGCGGCGCACGTGGCGTGTGGGCTTTGACCGGTCCCCGATGCCTGGGCCCCTGCCCGCCTCGCATCCATGCCTGCGGACCGCGCCCATGCCTGCTTCTGGCGCCCCAAAACTCTACATCCATCCCGCAGGACCTGGCCCAGGACTCGGACTTCCTGGCGCGCTACTGCAGCCTCTTCGCCCTGGAGGTAAGCCGGGGGGCAGGGGCATCACGGGGGGGGGAGAATGGGACCCGGGGCCTGGTGGGGAAGCCAGATCCGGGCTCCGGGCGGGTGTGGGCCGGGGACCGAAGGGGCCGCGACCGAGCAAGGGGGCAGGGAACGCGGGAGGGGGTCAGCGGCCAGTGCTGCCACACGCGGCTCCCTCACGCCGTCACCCGCCGCTAGTTGCTGCCCCCCTGGCCTGCCCCCAGGTTGTGACGGACTACTCGCTGGACCCCGGCAAGTTGAACTGGGTGGCCGTCATGGTCACACGGGACACCGACCTGCAGGTCAGGAGCGGGGGGGCGGGGAGCGAGAGGCTGCAAGGGCTGGAGGCTGGGAGCCGGGGACGGCTTCTGTTGGGGCGGCAGCGCAGAGCCCCAGCTTGTCGTGCCGTTAATGCCCGGAATGGGTGGCCAACCCACGTGCAGACCGTCAAGACCACGGTGGCCACTCTGGACCTGTACGGCGACAAGCTGGTGGAGTGGCAGAGCTTCGTGCTCATGGGCGCCGTGCTGGCCTTCACGGTCGCCTACCTGGGCGTGCTGGTGAGCGCACGCCGCTAGCTCCGTACGCAGCTGCACCCTGGCTTGCCAGCGTACGACAGCATGTACGACACCGCGTAAAATGGTTCTCTGTACTCTGTTCTGCATGCGTTCCCTACACGCGTGCAGCTGCGCAGCATCTGGCTGTACGACCTGCAGCGGCAGCGCAAGTGGAAGGCGCCGGGCGCCAGCGGCGAGCCGGGCCGCGAGCCGCCGCGCAAGGCGGGCTGGGCCTGGTGGTCTGTCTGTCTGTCCGTGGCACACTCGTCGTGCGCGTTGTTTTACAGTCTTGTGCCGCCTGACACCGGCGTTTTTCAACGCCTTCGCTTGACGGACCTGCTGCGCCTCTTGACCCCTGGGTCATGCGGCGAGTTGATATGAGACCAGTGCGCGGCAGCGGCGCCTGCCTTACTTACCTACAGCAAGGGCAACCGGCACACCGACGCCCACAAGGCCAAGATCTCGGAGGCCCTGCGGGGCAAGAAGCACACCGACGCCCACAAGGCCAAGATCTCGGAGGCCCTGCGGGGCATCAAGCGCACCGCCCCGCACACCGACGCCCACAAGGCCAAGATCTCGGAGGCCCTGCGGGGCAAGAAGCTCACCGACGCCCACAAGGCCAAGATCTCGGAGGCGAGGCGGGGCAAGAAGCTCACCGACGCCCATCTGTAACGCCCACCCAACCTGTAAGCTCGGGATGGGCCGGGATGTGATGTATGGGCTGTGTGTGCAGCCTGTGAGGCGAATCTGCGGTGTGCCGGGGCCTCGGGTGTGTGCCGGAGGCCTGGTTTGCAAGGGGGGAGGGTGGCCCGGCGTGCTGCTGGCCTGACACAGGGGCCTGTTCGCCCCCTGCTCGCTTCCTGTTCGCCCCCCTGCTCGCAGGTTGGAGCTGGGTGCCCTCATCCTGGCTGGGGGCTGGGTGCTGTGGTACCTCATCTCGGCCTCCTCCACCATCGCGGGGACCTACTTCACGGGCAAGGACCGAATGACGCTGGCGCTCAGCGACCAGGTGGGTTCCGTGTCCTTGGCTGCACAGGCGGGAGCGAACAACGATTGCATGGGGGCCTTACTTGCGGGCCTAGAAAGAGCCCGGGGATGATGCCCGTTGATGCCCCTCGTCGCAGGCCAATTTCAATCAGCTGCTGCTGTGGGGCTGCTTCACCGCAGCGTGGTATCAGGCGAGTCGGCCTGGACGGCCCAGACTTCATCACCTCATCGGCGTGCCCCTCCCCACCCCAGCACCCCATAACCCACTCACCGCGCCAAACCCACACGCCCCCTCCCCATCACACCTGCCCGTAGATCGGTGCCTTCTGCATCCTGCTCACCGGCCTCTCGCTTTACCCCTACTTCCGAGTCCACCGCGGCCTGCGCCTCTACCTGCACGTGCTCAACGCCGCCTGGAAGGTGCGTGCGTGTGTGGAGGGGAAGTGCTCGAGGGGTGGGGCCAACACAGCCACGCCAAAGGTCCACTACTGCAGCCGAATCAGCAAGATGGGAAGACTGCCTGATGCTGACCCCGCCCCGCTGCCCCTTCACAGGCGCTGCTGGACTTTCTGGCCTTCTTCGCTTACATCTTCCTGCTCATCGGTGCGTGCTGCCTGGTGCTGGCGAACGGGCGCTTGCCTCTGCCACGCAGGACTACTCTTGGAATCGAGACCCACCGCCACCCCTGCCCCCTGCCCGTATCCCCTCTACGCGCTCCGGTCATCCCCCACCTGCTGCCGTTCCACCGCTCCCTCCAACCCCCAACCCTCAACCCCCAACCCACACACCCACCCCCAGGCTTCTTCTGCCTGGCCACAACGCAGCTGCCCGGCGTGCAGCCCGACTTCACCTACCCCTCCACCGCCTTTGCGGCGCTCGCCAAGCTCATGTGAGCGTGGCGCCTGCTGCCCGGGTTGCCGGGTTGCCTGGCAGGCAGCGCAGCTAGGGGTGCAGGAGGGGCAGGGCGCGCCGGCAGGGCGCGCCTGCAGGGGCCCGTTCTACCACCTTTCCCCCACACCTCCTCCCCAATCCTCCTCCCCAGGCTCGGCTTCTACTCGTACGAGCAGTTTGTGAACGATGAGGTGCCCAAGCCCGTGCTGCTGACCGTGGTGCAGGTGTGAGGTGGTTGTGGGGGTGGCCAGGGGGCGGGGGGGCGGGACGGGAAGGGCCCCGCTCGCGATGTGGCCGCCTCCTTCCTTGTTACCAGCCCCCCCTCCTTTCCTTTACAAACCGCAGGAGGCGGTGTTCTGGATCTCCGTCATCATGCTCTTCATCCTGGTAGGGACCTGAGGAGCGAATAGGGGGCAACAAATTTCAGGGTGAAGGGAAAGCACTGGTCTGGTCCGGTCTGGTCCAGTGGCCCTGTGGCCTGCTGGGCCCACACATGACCACCTCTCCGCCCTCGCCCCCTTCTCCCTCCCTTTCCCCCAGGTCCAGAACATCCTGCTGGCAATTGTGGCTGTGGCCTATGACGAGGCCAAGCTGGCGGAGGGCACCGCTGACGCCTCCTTCCTGTTCGTGCTGCTGCTGAGGGCGACCTGGTACCCGGTGGCGGGGTGAGGGGGGTGGGCGCGGAGGGAGGGGGGCAAGGGGGGCATGAGAGGCTGGGCTGGAGCAAGGGGTAGGCGAGAGCGCCTGATGGGAGGGGTGGGGGAGGCGGGGGAGCAGGGGAGGAGGGTGGCTGACGCCCTACCGGGCCGCCCGCATGTGTGGCCCCTTCCAGGTACTACCGGCTGTGGCGGCGGATGCCGTGGCATGAGGTAGGGTTTGATCTGCATCGGGCGTTCTGCGCATCATCCTGGGCATCGGAGGGGTGGAACCCATGCCACACCCCCTCCTCCTCCCAGCTCAACCCGGGATCGCACCTCCCGCTTCCCTCCCTGCCTCCTCCTCTCTCCAGGTCGCCGTGGCGCTTCACGGCTGGCCCGCCTCCACCTTTTCGCTCTACTACAAGCGATGGGCAGTGGCCTGCACGCCCGAGGCGCAGGCGCTGCAGGCGAGCGCGGAGCTGGGGTCGGGATATGGTACCGCCGCGCCCGTGCGTGTGTGCCGTGCTTGCCGTATCCTGGGTGATGACGCTCTCTCTTCCCTGCCGTACCGCCGTACGACGCCCCGCAGGCCTACTACACGTTCTACCTCAACTGGCACTTCAAGCCGCGCTCGCCCTGGCTGCACAACCCCTTCCGCGCCTCCCGCCGCAGCACGGCGCACAAGCGCGAGCTGCCTCCCAGCAGCATCAGTGCGCCCCTGACGCAGGAGGAGCTGCGCTCGTCGTTGCTGGCGCTGGGTGGGTGTCTGGGAGCTGGGAGAGGGAAGCGGGCGGAACGAGGGGGCGCAGGGGCCCGGGGCTGGCATCCGCAACTCCCCTTGTCTGTTGTCGGTTGCCCCTTTCGAGCATCCGCTTTCACACATGGACGGCCTGTCTAAGCCCCCACAACCTGCCCTGGCCGCTGCGCCCTTCCCCCTTATCAGGCGCCACCCCCAGCTTCCAGCGCCTCATCGCGCTCAAGCTGCCCTGGCCGCTGCACCGCGTGCGGGCGTACGAGTGGAACGAGGGCTCGCTGCAGACGCTGGCGGAGCTCTTGTGGCTGTGCTACACGTTTGACCCTGCGGAGCAGGGGCCGAGCGGGGGGCGAGATGGAGGGGGTGGGGGTGGTGGAGGTGGGGGCGGGGGCGGGAGGTGGTTCTTTCGGTCGGCGTTGCTGGGGGCGGCGGTTATGGCGGGGGGGGGGGGGGGGGGGGGGGGGGGGGGGGGGGGGGGGGGGGC
>BDDC01000445.1:25318-43076 GCA_001662425.1 Chlamydomonas sphaeroides
GGGGACGGCGGTGGGAGTGGGAGGTTGAGGGCGGGCGGGAGCGGGAGGGTGGGGGCGGGGGCGTACGGGGCGGCGCAGGATGGGCAGCAGCAGCAGCAGGTGGGCCAGCGGCAAGCGGCGACGCATGCGCAGGTGCAGGCGGTGGGGGTGCGGGGGGACGAAATGGTGTAATGCGTTGCATGAGGAAGTGGCGGAGGGAACCGTGCGTGAGGAGTGGAGTGCACAACGGGTATGTAGGAATTGCAGTGCGAGAGGAGAGGAGTGGCAGCGGAGGGAAAGGGGACAGGGCCGAAGTGCCTGGACTTTATTTGCGTTACAGACTTGACCGAATGCTAGATGAATGAGATGCATCTCATTGGAGTTGTTCTCCACCGGCCACCGCGCTGCAAGGCACGGGGTGTGGTGGGGAAGGCGCACGGGAGCAGCTTGCTTGCCCGATGTTGTGAACCGCATTGTGGCAACGCCGTGTACGACCCGCAACAAATGTGAACTTGTGAAGGCCATGCATCATACACGTATCGCTTCGCTTCCTCTCTACATGAAGCAATGCTCAGTCGCACGCCAATCGCCTTACTTGTCACACAACGGCATTCCGCTTGCAACGGCTTGCCGTATGTACCTATCCCCCAACGGCACAAGCCTTCCCTCCACTCTCCTCTCATGCCTGAGCAGCGGCTAGTGTACAATGCGAGTTCACTAATCTCTAAATGCAGGTTCACGTGCATGCCATCCATGTGCTCTTCATTCTCCCCCCCCCCCCCCGACAGTCCTCCTCCTCGGCCCAGCCAGTTCCCGCCCTGCAGCTTTTTTTAAAAGCTGCAGCGCTACTGTGTGCCTACTCCGCTCCCTTCCTCGCACCCTTCTCCCTCCTCACGGCACCACGCCCGAGTGCGCCAAGTCCTGCGCGCTCGGCTCCCGCAGCATGTCCACCAGCGAGGGCGTCAGCGGCGTCACGTAGTGCGGCGGCGCAATGGTTGCCACCGCCGCCGCCGTCACCGCCGCCGCCTCCGCCAGGTCGGTGGGCAGGCCCTCGCGCGCCGCTGTGTCTAGGTCGGCGGGGACGGGCGGCAGCTTGGAGGCGAGCTCGACGCTATGGTGGGCTGCCTCGGCGTCGGCCTCGGCGTCGGCGGCGAAGGAGGAGGAGTGGGAATAGGAGGAGCGGGGGGAGGAGCGGGCGGAGGCGCGGGGCGAGGTGGCGGGGGAGTTGCGGAAGGGCGAGGAGCTGGAGCCAGAGGGGCGGGCGATGGGGCTGTCGAGCGGGGCGGTGGAGGGGTCGGGGCCGACGCGGATGACGGAGGGGATGGCGTCGGCGGCGGCGTCGCTGCTGGCGGCGGCGGCGGAGTCGGGAACCAGGCTGCCGTCGGCGGGCGCCGGCGGCGTGTCGACGGAGGGGTCGTCCCACCAGCGGTCAGCGGCGCCGGCGGCAGCGCCGGAAGTGGCAGCGGTGGCGGCGGGGCCGCCGCGAGCGGCGGAGGCGCTCTTGGGGGGGCATCGGGGCGGTCGAAGACGTAGGGGCTAGCGGTGGCGTCGTCGCCGGCGGAGGCGCCACCGCCGCTGCCGGAGCTATCGTCGCCCGGGACCGGCACGAAGACGGCGGAGGTGGCGTTGAGTTCCAGCTGGAAGCCCGGCGGCACGCGCTCGTGCACCGGTACCAAGCCAAACCCGCCGCCACCAGCGGCGGCGCCGTCGCCAGTGGAGGCGGCGGCGGCGGACTCGGCGTCAGCGACGGCGGCGGCGGAGTCAGCGGTGGCGGCGGTGGCGTCATCTCCGGGCAGGGATCCCAGTGGCAGCTTCGTATCGTTAGCCCGTTGATACGGGTGGTGCCAGAGGGCAGCCAGTCCCCATCGACGGTGATGGGTACAGGTCTCCTACGCGTGGGTGGATGGAACCATCGCAGCACGAGGATTCCTCCACCATGCTCCGCGCTGGGGGCCTCAAACGCTCAGGTGAGATGCCGTCCCTGGGTCTGCAACGGTCTGCTACAGTGGGCTACAGAAGCATAGGATATATCCTGTAGCTATATGCGGGACACTCGCCGAACACATGTAACTCATCTTCAACGCTGTTAGCGCACAACCCGCAAAGGCGTGCCTCCAGCGTTCTGCCACGGGGGCGGCTGGCCTCAAGGTCCCAGCACCCCAGCCTAAATCGCATGAGCACCTGGTGCAAGGCCAGGGGCATGTTAGCGGCGGTGTGAGTAGGCGGTGAGTCTCCCGCCATCCACTGAAGGTACCGACTGGCCTTCACCCCTACGCCGGTTGGACACCTGCGCGGGTCGGGCACATCTTTCGCCGTGTCCCAACCGATCTCGAGCTTTCGAACGAAAGAACACACGCACGCCTCCACGTCGACGCGCATAGCGGTATAGTACTAATCTAATAGGATATATCTACAATCAGCAAGTCGGTGAGAGGCGCGCCACCCAGGTTGGCGCTCTGCGCAAGCAGCCGGGCCCACCTCAGGGGCTCGCGCCGCTCGCAATCGGTATCGTGCGCCCGGATGTAGTGCGATAGCGTCTCGATGAACAAACCAAACAGCACAACGCTCGCAGGGCAACCCTGCTTAACGCCACGCCCCACAGAGAACTCAGGCCCACGCTTCCCATTAACCTCGACCCGCACCCGCACATCCCGGTAGGCCTGCTGGAGGGCCAACCGCATGCGCCCATGCACGCCAAGCGATCTGAGCACCACCCACATCGTCTTGTGATCCACGGAGTCAAAAGCCTTGGAGAAATCAATCTGCAGCACAACCAGGGGCCCGTTCCCAGCCGCTGAGTGCTTGGTAATCAGGTGCCGCAGCACGAACAGGTGATCCTCCGTGCCGGCGCCGTGCCGACAGCCAGCTTGGCCAGGTGCCCGCAGGCCTTCGTGCTCGGTGAACGTGTCCAAGCGCCGCGCAAGGACCGCTGCGTAGAGCTTCGCCATCGGGCCGCCCACGGCTATACCCCTATAATTATCACACACCAGGACATCACCCTTCTTGTGCACGGGCGCTAGCGTGCTGACGCAGAAGGATGCGGGGTAAATCCCATCAAACACTCTATTCAACATCTTGGTTAGGACGGGCGCCAACACGTACACACGCACGCACCGGATCCCTGGCCTATATATCCCCACCCCCAAGCCACACCCGTGCCTCCCTAACCGCGACGCGGTAGTACTCGGCAGGTACCCGCTCAAGGCCAGCAGATTTGTTGTTGCGCATGGCCGCCAGGGCCGCCATCAGCTCCTCCGCAATATCGCCGTTCCGCCACACGGCACCAGCGCGCCGGCCTCTCACCCGCCGGTCGGAGCGCAGCCAATTGAAATCAACCACCTCGCGATACCACCTTTGCTCACAGGACAGCCCGTGGCCGGGCACGTACTCATCTGCATGCGCTACACGGCTGAGCAGCTGGTGCCCAGCGCCCCTCAGCCCCCGCTCCCCGCTCCCAGCAGCATTCAAAAGGGTATCAAAGTGGCGCGTGAATATGCCAACAGCACATTCAACAACATAACCAGCGCACAGCCTGGCACAGCCGCCATCGCAACAGCCGCCGCCCCGCCAGCCATGCACGGCCACGACGCAGGGCCCGCCCCCCCTGCCAACTCAGCCCCCAACACCGCTACGCTTTCGTTTGGCAAGGCCAGCTGAGGCTGAGCTCGGCCGCTTGCTTGCCGCGGCGGCTGCCGCCCCCCCCGCTGCCGCTCGGCCCCGGCCCCGAGGTAGCAGCGGCGGCGGGCCTGCACCGGCCCCAGCCGTCAGAGCTCGGCCGGCCGCGCTTGCCGCGGCCGCGGCCGCTGCCCTGCCCTTCGCCGCCGCCATCGCCCACCCGTCGCCGCCCCCGCCGGGCGAGCGGCGCGGCGGGCGCCTCAGGGGCCTACGCCCAGAAGTGAGTGCCGGCGTGACCGTATGTCACGACTGAGGCCCAGAGCATGGGACGGATGGACCCCGCTACCATGTAAAGGAGGGGAGACTCCCTGGTCAATGTGCAAGGCCGCTAGCGACGCGCATCTCGGCCTGCAGCCGGGCGGCCAACAGCGCCACCGCGACAGCCTGCTCCCGACGCCCAAGCCCATGGTGCGCGCCACGCTGCCCCTGCGCAACCACGTCGAGCACAGGGTCCATGTGGGTCAGCGGCTGTTAGGGGTCCTGCTGCAGCGGCTGCAACACATCGCCTCGCCTGGCACCAGGGCGCATCCTTGGCTAGGAGGTGGCCACGGCGCCGCCTGGCGGTGGCTGCTGCCGTTGGCTGCGCCGGCGCCGGCGGCCGCAGGGCTCCGCGCACGCGCACAGTTGAGTCCTGCGCTGCACCCCTGCCCGGCAACACAAGAAGCGCACCTGCCGCCGTTTAGCGTCGCCCGCCGGCGAGCTCACTGCAGCTGCAGCCGCGACGGGTCCACGCCCGCGTGGCGCAGCTCGTCTTGGAGCCGGGCCGCCCACTGCTGCAGCTGGTTGGGTGCGTGGCGCGCAAATAGGCCGATGTAAACCCCGAAGACGAGCGTTACGCTGCCCCTAAACCTGCGCGGGGACGGTGGCGCAGGGATGTGGGTCGGGGGACAGGGGGCTGCATGTGGGCTCCGGGCTTTGGGAGCCAGGTGGGGTTTGCCAACACCGGCGCTCGCAGATAGCTTGCCGGCACCGCCGCCGCACCTGCGGTCGAAGAGGAGTGCGAACAGGGCCCCAAGCGCGCCCTCGGGTGGGTGGAGGGAAGCCCGGTGTCTGTTGTCTATGCGGCACCATCCAGTTACTTTCAGGTTCAGCGCACGCAGCGCCGGCAGCGCCGCAAGGCAGGGCGCGGCCAGGATGATGCTGTCGTGGGCGGCGATCATCAGGTTCTGCGCGGGCAGATGAATGTTGTTCAAGCGCCATCCAGGGTATCCGGCTGGGGAGAAGAAACCGCCATCGAAGAACCAGTCGCGACATCATAAGGCGAGGGTGCGCAGCACCGCACGCGGGACGCCGGCGTCAGGTGCCGTACCTGCAGGCCTCCCAGCCGGTGCGCGATGAAGTCCAGATCGACAGGCCCGATGGCGACATTGCCCAGGTTTAGCGCGACAGGACCGGCTCCGAACAAGGCCAGCCACGGCCTGTGGCCGTGCTGCGGGCGGCCCGCCGTCGGCCGCAAAAGCGTGGTGTAAGGTTGTGGCAAGGAGCCCACGAACGCGACCGCAACCTCGGCGCCCGCCGCCACGAGCTGCGAGCCGGCGGCAAGGCGCAGCGCCTCCTCGCCGCGTTCCGTGAGGCACTCATGCAGTCTGGTAAAGTGGACATCCGGCACCGCGCACAGGCAGATCCGCACGCTCAGCTTCTCGAAGCGGAACCCTGGAGCCGCAAGCGCGACAGCCGGCAGGTGCTCCGGCGCCTGGCAGCTCAGCTCGAGATGCCGCAGCTGCGGCGGCAGGCGCCAGACGACCGCGAGAGCTGCGGCAGGAGCTGCGGCAGGAGCTGCGGCAGGAGCTGCGCCGTCCGCTGCGGCCAGCTGCTTGGCTGTGGCGAGCCCGGCCACCTTCATCGCCTTCAGCGCGCGGAGCTCCGGCAGGCATGCCAGGTCGAGCTGCAGGCACGGCGCCGTCAGCTCGAGCAAGCCGGACAGCTGCGCGGCCATGCAAGGCAGCAGCACCAGCTGCTGCAAGCCTAGGTCGAGGCGCGTGAGCGTCGCAGCGAGGCTGCCGCGGAGCAGGGCCTGCAGCGCGTCTTGAGGACAGTGCGGCGCCAGCAGGGACTGCAGCGGCAGCTGGGACAGCTGCGCAGCGACCGTCCGCGACACGTCGCAGTGGTACGTCAGCTGCGTCAGGCCGCGCGCTTCCAGGACCACATCGATCAGGCCGTTGGGCGCTTGCGTCGTCGTGGCATCGCGCGGTCCGGCCATGGACACCGCGGCCACACGGGGCAGCACAGGGCAGCAGGCGGCGCCGCCTTCGCGGCCACCGCACAGCAGCGCGCGCAGCGCCGACACGGCCTCGCTGTCGAGCTGGTCCGTGTGAGTGATGGTCAGCTCCTCGAGCCCTGGGAAGCAGGAGCCGAGCGCGGCCGCGAGAGTCTGGCTGAGGAGACGGGCGTCGACGGACAGGTGCCGTGTGGGCAGCGGCCCAACGGAGCCTGCCAGGTCCACGAAGGGCTGCAGGATGCGGAGCCTGTTGGGCAATTCGCGGAGCAGGGGTTGGCGTGGGGAGCGAGGGCAGGAGGCGGTTGGAGGCACTAGGTGACACTGGGTGGCATGCCGTCTGCACCTCTGGAAGTGCAGGGCTGCAGGTGGGTAAACTGGGTGCGTTGGGCGGGGCCCGGCTGGTAACAGCCAGACGGACAACGGAATTGGGAGTTCATCTAGTCTCCGATCGCTGCGATTTGCCCCTGGGTTTGGAGAGGGGTGCGAGTGGGCAGGGGGCGTGCGCCTTCCACATCCAATCGGCAGCCCGTCCTCACCCGCCAACGCGCTGTTCGGCAGGCGCGGCACCGGCAATCGTTAGCCGCAGCAGCTGCGGTCTCGCGCCACGCAGCAGCAGCCCCTGCAACGCAGTCGCGACGCTGCCGGGGTCCTCGCCGGCCTGGCGGGAGAGAACTCCGTGCATCGCCTCCATGTTGTGATCATAAGACGCGCGAACGGCCCTGCTGACTAGCCGAAGATTCAGGCTTTCAAGGTGATCCAGGCGTCGCAGCAGCAACGGCAGCAAGGGCCTGCTTGTCAGCAGCTGTGCAAGACAACACGAAGACATCCTAAACTCAACACGCAAGAAGGGATTTCACCAAGGGACAAATACAATCCATGTCACTGGCGAACCTGACGAAGAAGCACAACGTTTAAACATAGCACGTACCCAGTCACCCCCGACCTCCCCATACAACTTCCCACGTCTCCCCTTCGTGGCTGCGTCCGTCCGCAAAAGTCCATCCTTGCCCGGCCGCGCAGTAATCACAAGAGCACAGCTGAAATCGACGAGCAACCACAAGGCCAGGTTGGCTCGCCTCCGTAGGAGCGCGAGGCGTACCGGTCGGGACCTCGAACATGGACGACGGCCCGTGGGGTGAAGGCACGGACGTCGGTGTGCCCGAGACCCCTTAAATACCCCGGCGACAACAGCATAATGACCGACTGTTTGCGTCTGGTCTGGATGGCCTCTTTTTGGGGCGAGCCATGCACCCATGCGCAGCTGGGGAGGTTTGAAAGGTGGCACGCGGGTCGGCGGCATCTGTGCCGTGTATGTCGGCACCCGTCGTACTCTGTTGCGATCGAATGGTGGGCATGCTACCCATGCTTAACAGTGTAAGTAACCCGTTGCCTTCCATACGCGACATTCCTCACAGTCACGTCTGCCGCAGTTGCAGCCTCCCACGAAAGCTAGCTTAAACGCTAGGCTAGTTGGTAGAATGGCGCGGCTTGCGCTTGCCTTGGTGTTTGGCGTCGCCTTACTAGCTGGCTGCCATGCAGGTATGCCAACTATGACAGTGACACCAAGTACGCGTAGTTATAGCCAACGAATGTGCTACTGGCTTGCGGCTGTGCGACACGTTTCCAAGGCGGCCCACTTACAAGAGCATGCGCCAGCTACAGCGTTTGTTTTATAAAGCGGTCCGCGTGTGTCGCCGGCACGACATGCAGCAGCGGTCTATGAATCTACACAACCAGGCCGGGGGCACTGGGCACTGATACGTTGACAACACATTGCTGCGTAGAAGAATCTCACTGATCACACTGGTGTTCTCTTCTTGCTGCCCCCACCTTCCCGCCAACATCGAAGTTATCATCCGCCCCCGCCCCCGGCCGCAGGCTCGTTCAGCTGCACCGCCACGCTTTACTCGCGGGCGGGCTACACGGGCGACATGATGCAGATGCAACTAGCAGGCTCGAGCGCGGACGAAACCGCGCTGTCGGTCTGGTACGACCTCGCCGAGGCGCCCAAGGTAAGCTAGCCATAGCCAACTTTTAGCCATCACCGCTGGCGCCCGCGTACAGCTACCCCAACCTGCGACACGGCCTGCGCCTCGCTCTCCTCTGGGGCTGACATTTGTGTCTACCAGGCTCAGTCACGCCACGTCGCGTGCCACCGTCCTCCTTCCCCGTCCCGTTCTCATCCCGCCCTCTATCCTGTTCCGTCCTCGATCCTCCTACTCCCGCCCCGCCCCCGTCCTGTCCTCGTTCCTCTTGGCGCAGACTGCTGCCGGCAAGGAGTGGGATGACTACCTCAACTCGGTGAAGCTAAGCTGCCGGTACGCACACGCACTCGCACTATGGGCGTGCTGTGCTGCGGCCGGGTTGCGTTGTTAGAATGCGTTAGCGCGCGCGTTGGCGGGTGCTACGGCCTATCGTCTCCAGTCGCTCCAGTCGCTCAACGTCAGGTACCCTACACATCGGTGGAGGGGGGCTGGACGGGTGGGCCTCGGGTTCTTTCATGGCGGCGCTGGGCTTTGCTTCCCGCACGGGTGCATCTAAAAGCACCCCTACTTTCTTCCTGCGCACGACCAGCGCGTCACCAACCCGGGGCGTGCCGCTTGTGGGGTGGTACTCTATTTCGGCCCTCTTTACTTAAGCACACGGTCATGCACCTGCAGCGGGACTCGCGGCTGGCGCCCCACCCCGTGCGCCGAGGGCTGGGCGTGAAAAGGCGGCACGCGGCCGCGGCGCTGAACCTTTATCCCTTACCGCCCTGGTCCTCGGCCTGCCCTCGGCCGCAGCTGCACGGCCGGCGACTGCGGCGACTACTTCGAGGGCATCATCTTCCGCTTCTGGGCGGAGCCCTTCTGGTGAGGCGTCGCGTGACCGGGGCGTGGCTAGGGCGGCGGGGGGCTGCATTCGCTGCAAGGCACGCGGCCCACACACGACACAGCCAACCGGGCCACCGGTTGCGAGGCAGGCACCACGCCCCTGCTGCACCCCAACTAGGAACCCCAGAGCCCGCCAGGCGCGTTCCGAGCCGAGGCGGTCAAGCCCCGCCTGCCCTGCTGCTGCCCGCGCCGCCCCAACCCCCGCTGCCCATGCCCCGCTCCCTTGCCTCCCCAGGCGCAAGAACGGCGGCGGCCCTTCGATCAACGTCACCTGCACCGCCGGCGCCGACGGCTGCTCGGGGCAGCTGCAGACCATGCCCGCCGGCTGGGGCAGCCGCGCCAGCGCTGCCGCCATCCTGTACAACATGCCTAACTACAAGCTGCCCAACAGCAAGCCGCGGGGTGAGTTGTCGGAGCCGGTATCGCCACGCAGCATCGCTACTGCACCAGCAATATATGGGCGCCATGCTCTGGTATGCTGACTCTGCCCTCTCTGCCCTGCACGCCACGCCGCTGCAGGATCCCCCAGCCCGTCGCCGAACGCTTCGCCCAGCCCAGCCAGCGCTCCCTCGCCTCGGGCGTCACCGAGCCCCAGCCCAAGCCCAAGCCCCATGCCTAGCCCGAGCCGCAGCCCCAGCCCCACTCCCAGCCCAAGCCGCAGCCCAAGCCCGAGCCCCAAGCCCAGCCCTCGTCGCCGGAGGGGCCGCAAGAGCCCGCCTCCTATGGAGCGGTAATGCGGCTCGTGTAGAACTGTTGGCGGCAGGAAGGGGAAGTTTCTGGGGCTTGCCAGCTGCCCTAGGGTACGTGTGCTGGTACCTGGTAGCGACCAGCAGAGGAGCCCCGAGTCCCGGAGAGCAAGCCGAGCGAAGGCGTGCCCTCCAGTTTCGTTCGGGGAGTTCCATGTGCCGCAATAATTGGCTGCGCACGCAGCGTGTAACCAACCTGTGTTGTGTTGTGTGCTTCAACGCCTGCTCTGTGCCCCACCCCGCCTCTCGGGAAAGCTGTGACCCCCGAGGATGACGGGGTCACGAAGGCCAGCCTCTCTACAAGAACAAGTTCGAATCAGCCAGGGCGGTGAGGGCAGCTCATGCCCTCTCTTGCACAGAGCGGCACGGCCGGCGGTGCACGCCGGTGTGCGCTCCCCATGTCATGGGCGCCGTGCGCCGCTCGTGGAGCACGACCTGGCTCGCCGCACTGAAGCCGTGCCTCCCTCGCCGTGCGGTATTGGGTGCCTCCGCCGGCTCTGGTTGCCACGGCTTCCTGAAGCGCCGCCCCCCGCCCGGCACCCGCGGCAGGCAGCGCAGGAGGACTGCGCCGCAGCGCAGCATGGGCCTGGCCGGCGCTGACCAAGCTCCCTGAGTGGATGCAGTTGCTTGCCACATGACTGGAAGGTCGCTCGGAGCCCAGGGGGACTCGCGGCTGCCAGCGCCGCACCGATTCCTCCCTGCGTCGGCAGGCGCTTGAAGCAGGACGTGCGTGGGTTGGTTTGGGTGCAAGCGGACGGAAACGGAAGCCGTCTGGAGCCGATGCGGCGTTGTGCGTGCAAGGCGCCACGCGCTGCGCTGCGCGCCGAGTGGGCGGCGATTCTGCACAGCAGTGGCTTTCGAACGAGGCAGCACAGCTGGCTGAGCTGTACAGAAGGTTCTCGCATTTGTGGGAGAAGTGCGCGTGCTTGCGCAGCTGGGCAGTAGCGGAGTAGCAGCACCTACGAACGGCAGCAGGCCTTGCGGACGCAAGTCCGGCGCATCGGCACAGCCGCGTCCGTGCAGTGCTTTCAGCGCAGTACATGCTGCACAGAGCTTCGGAGTTAGTTGCAAAGCCAGAGGCGGTTTAACCCATGCTTTGCGAACCCCCGTCCGCGAACCCCGAAACTGCCTGCTGCTTCGTACCTCGATGGTGGTGGGCGCGGCGCACCTTCTTAGCCGCACCTGTACATACAATTCTTACTAGTTGTGTCTAGGTGTTTCCGAGGCCCCTTCCTTAAAGCAAGCAGGCTGACGCTGACAGACTGGTGTTGAGCATCGCCGGCGGACGACGCGTACGCCATCGCACGCAGCACGACAGCGGACGACTACATATTAACATGGCGCGGCTCATATTAGCCACAGCGCTGGTGATCGCACTGGTAGCCGGCTGCAGCGCAGGTACGTTGCAACGCGCATACATGCTGACGGGTGACCATGGCTGCTGTAACCACGGCTTCTCCAGTCCACGCACGCGCGCCACATATGCACACATTGCACAGAGAGGCACATGACGACCGCGCGATTTGGTGTCGTGACGCCCAGGCACGGCCGCAACCGCCCATCCCCTGCTACGCGCCCTCCCCCCGCCGCCCACCCGACAGGCTCCCTTAGCTGCACCGCCACGCTCTACTCGCGGACAGGCTTCGCGGGCGACATGATGACGATGCAGCTCACCACCTCGGCCACCGACACGACCGCGCTGTCGGTCTGGTACGACCTCGCCGAGGCGCCCAAGGTGGGAGCGAGCGGCGTTCGGTGGCCCTGCGCAGTGGCCTTACTTGGCACGCACGGCCCGGCATGCTGGCACGCAGCCCGATGATCAACGGGTCTCAGTCATGGGCGCTGTGTCGCCCCCCACCAGCCCCGCCACGATACAGGGGGATGACGCGCGCCGTGTCCCAAGCAGCAGTGTGCCGCCATGCCGCAGTTGGCTACAGTCGCAAGACCACAGCTCGCTGCCCCTCCCTCTTGACCTGCCACGCAGACTGCTGCCGGCAAGAGCTGGGACGACTACCTCAACTCGGTCAAGCTGAGCTGCCGGTGAGCTCGCTGTGAGCGGCGTGCGTGGATCGATGCGGCTGCGACCGCGAACAGCGCCTGGCGGGCGCGGGCTAGCTGGGACCGACTGCTACCATGAGCGAGGGACACAGGCGCTTTGCTTGTCCGAGGGCAGACTGTCCAGTCCGGTCCAACGTGCGCTCCGCGGTGCCCTCCCCCTCCCCCTCCCCCCTCGCCCAGGTGCACCGCCGGCAGCTGCGCTGCGGACTTCGCCAAGGTCGTCTTCCGGGCTTGGGCGGAGCCCTTCTGGTGAGAGGGGTGTGGCCAGCCAACAGGACCCTTGCAGCCTGCGCCGCGAAAGCAGGCCCAACGCCCCAGTGGCCCGCCTGTGGCCCCAGCTCCCGACGAACAGGCGCGCCAACGTTCCTTCCTCCGCACCCTGCCTCCCCAGGCGCAGGAACGGCGGCGGCCCCTCGGTCAACGTCACCTGCGCCCCCGCCTCCGGCGCCGGCGCAAGCACCTCGTGCGCCGGCGAGCTGCAGGCCATGCCCGCCGGCTGGGGCAGCCGCGCCAGCGCCGCCGCCATCCTGTACAACATGCCTAACTACAAGCTGCCTGAGACGAAGCCCAGTGAGTAGTGTTGGCGTTGGCACGGGCGGCCTGTTGGCTGCTCGTCTGCCGCAGGCAGCATGGCAGCATGGGCGGTGTGCTCAGCAGCCGAGCGTCCATGTCCGGAGGCAGCAGGGGAGGCCACAGGGCGCTTGACTGGGCTTGGACTGACACTGCCCCCTTCCGCCCGCCCATTGCTTGCAGCCTCGCCCAGCCCCAGCCCCAGCCGCGGCCCTAGCCCTAGCCCCAGCCGCGGCCCCAGCCCTAGCCCCAGCCGCGGCCCTAGCCCTAGCCCCAGCCGCGGCCCTAGCCCTAGCCCCAGCCGCGGCCCTAGCCCTAGCCCCAGCCGCAGCCCTAGCCCCAGCCCCAACCGCAGCCCCAGCCCCAACCGCAGCCCCAGCCCCAGCCCCAGCCCTCGTCGCCGCAGGGGCCGGCCTGGCGGCAAGCGGCGGAAGTCCCCTCCCTCCCCTGCTCGCTCCGGGTGAAGATCGTGCTGCTGTGATAGCAGTCGGAGTGTCGCGACTCACTCGGATGCTCATCATCTAGATTGCTCGTCGGGACGGTAGCAGCTCGGACGCCGGTACTAGTTGTGGGCTGGTCGGCTGATGGAGGGTGGACGTCCGCAAAGTATGTTCGGACACGTCAAGCTTGCTGCGTGGATTGCGGAGCACGGATTGGACTAGGCCGGGGCGGGACTCTAGCGGCCATCCGCGCTTCTACTCTGTCGTGGGAAGTGCAGCAACCAGACCCTTGTGTAAGGTCACGCACGGTCTGCATTGTTTCTGCGAGCCCATGGACCGTCCGACCACGCACAGTTGCACGGGGAGCCAGCGGGCCACCGTGTGAAGCCGCAGCCCCACTGCGAGCCGGCCGCCCTTGTTAGCTGTCGCAGCAAGCGGGCGCAGGGCCCGCAGCCCAGTACTGGCGCGGGAGGCGGCCATGGTTTGAGACCGCTGTTGGTCCGCGCGCCGGTGAGGGCTAGCAGGAGTTGCGCACAGTGGCGCTGATACAGTAGGAAGCTGGCGTGCGGTGGAGTCCGCTGTTACACGTGGGGCCATGCACGGTCCCTGCCCCCATCGGCCTACGTGACCCGGCGCCGCTGCCGGCGGCCACAGGTACCCCCACCCCGGGAGGCGCCAGGATGCATCGCTATCTCCAAGCCGTCTTTGAACACGTCACGTGCACGTCGCTTGTAGCTGCCCGGCCGCTAGCCACGCAATGCCAATGCGGCCAGCTGAGGGTCTCGCCGAAGCAAGGCAAGCTACCGAAGCCGGCGCAGCAGCAGAACTGCAGCCTGGGTATCAGTAGCTGGGGATGCACGCCCGTCAGCCATGCGTGCCATCGCCGTCCAACCAGTCACCAGGTGCCCGACAACCAGTCGGCACCAACACCCGGCACGACGGGCAGTGCCCACGAGGGAGCGTTCCGCCCGCCGCAGGGCCACAGCAACCCGTGGGTCAGTAAGGTCGTGCATCTCACGGTTCTCACAACCACAAAATTGAGGCCTCCCCCGGCACCGCACTGCTTTGCCACACGAGCGCGCCCAAGCAAAACGAGGCGTCACCCGCCCCCCTCCGTCCTCCGCAACGCCCCAAGCCCATTCACGAGTCACCGAGCCCCGTCCTTCCTCCCCAGACCCCACCTGTGCGCCCGCCACCACGCCACCCGCGCGCGCTCCCAGCCACCACACTGACTTTCTCACAAAGCCCCCGTCCCCGTCCGTTCCCGGCCCCTCTCTCACTCGCCCTTCGCCTTGCCCTTCCCCACAGCCACCCCGCCCTCCCTCAGCAGCGACCCGTCCAGCCCCACCCAGCGCGGGTTGCCCGCCGCGCCCGACTTCTCGCCCAGCCGCGCCGCCACCACGCGCCACGGCGTTGGGTGCCAGTCCAGCAGCTTCTTGGCGTCGCTCACGTCGCACGGCCAGTTGTTGGTCGCAAACAGCAGGTTCTCCCAGGTCAGGTTGGGGTCGATGGGGCACACGCCCAGGCGCCGCGCCGCTGTCACGTTGACCGCCGCCAGCAGCCGCAGCAGCCACACCGGCGTGCCGCTGTTCACCGTCATGCCATACGCGCTGACGCCGGCCGGCGGCACCTGCGGCGGCGGCGAGCAGGCGGTCGGGCGGCCGGACGGCAAGTCGGCCGACGGACTAGGGCGGACTGACGCGCGGGCAGGCAGCGCCAGCTAGATAGGTGTTGGGCGGCCCGCCGGCTCGCATGCGGCTAGCCAGCCCTGCCAGCCCTCCCCTGTCTGCTGTTCCGCAGGCCCCGGCAGCTCGCGCCCCCGGCCGCGGCCCCACCTTGGGCAGGCCCGCGTCCTTCTCCGCCGCCGCCACCTCGGGCGCCTTGGCGCGGCCGCCCTCCTCCAGGCCCGCCACCCGGCCGCCGGCGATCTCGCGGTATAGGTGCGGGTCGGCCTCCGGGTCGTGGCACAGGTGGAAGGCGCGGCCGTGCACCCGCGGCACGTGCACGGCGCCCGGCAGCGGCCGCCAGAACACCAGCCGGTCCACCGCCTCCACGTGGCCGCGGGCTGGACGTGGGAAGGGGCGTGGGAGGAAGGGAGAGGTGAGGGGAGGCAGGGGGGCGTGGAGGGTGGGGGAGGAGGGGTGTGAGCGGCAGAGGATTCCGGTAAGGGCGCACCACCGACCGTCCACTGGCTGCGGCACCGTGAACGGCAGGGAGCACGGGACTGCGCCGGCGTCGCGGGAGCAGGGCTCCGGAGGACTGCAGCCATGTCGCGGCCCCGCCCCTCGCAACGGACACCCCAGCTGCCCCGCCACGCTTGCGCCAGCCTCCGACTACCCCACCGCCATCTCCCGGCACTCCCACCCCCACCCCGTGCAGCGCCTTCGCCGTCCCCCCTGTCACCTCCCCATCCCTGCCACCCTCCCGCCCCACCTGCGTCCTCCACGTACACAAACGGCACCCGCACGTTGCCGTCGCCCAGGAAGGGCTTGCCGCCCATGATGGCGGGCACCAGGTGCTACGAGGCGGCGACCGGGACCAATCAAGCGGCAGTCAGGCGCCGTGCAGCGTGCAGGTGCGGCACACGCCTCGCTAACCCCCTCCTCCCCCAGCCCCAGGTCTGCCTCGGCGGCCCCCCCCAGCCGCCGCCGCGCAACCTGCCGCGCCCTCACCGGGTCTCCCTCTCCGTACACGCCTCCCGGCCGCAGCACCATGGTGTGCAGCACGTGGCTGTTGGCGCCCAGCACCAGCCGCTCGGCGGTGGCCTTGGAGGCGGCGTAGGCGCCGTTGAGCTCGTAGGCGGCCAGCGGGCGAGAGGACTCGGGGATGGGCTTGGACACGCCGCCGCCGCCGCCGGACTTGGCGGCAGCGGTGGCGAAGAGCACGGAGACTGCGGGGGTGGGGTGTGCGGAAGTGGGGTGTGGGTCGGGGGCCGGGGGCAGGAGGAGGGAGGCGCGGTTGGGCTGCAGGAAGGCAGGCGTGGGCTGGCGTGACGTTCGGCTGGGCTTGACGGGCCGGGCGCGTGGGCTGCTGCCCCGGAAGCGGCGATCGATACCCACGTGAGGAGGTGTAGATCAGGGCGCGCACGTCGCGGTCCAGGCAGGCCTGCGGCACGGTGTGTTGGGGGGGGGAGAGGGGGGGGGTTAATCTGATGAGCAGAGGTTGCCAGAGCAGTGACAAACGTCCCAGTGCAGACAAGATTCCCACTGGGGATGGGGCCCAGGCAGGCACAGGTCCGCACGGCCCACAGCAGCGCTTGCTGATGCCCCGGCGGCGGGCGTGTGCGGGCCGCCTGCCGAGTGCCCGGTTGGAGCCGCACGGGCTGCTGGAGCAGCGCGCACGCGAGCTCGTGCTGCCAGTCCGGCCGCCGCCCTGGGGCAAGCCGCAGCCGCAGCCGCAGCCGCAGCCGCAGCCGCAGCCCCCGGCTTTGCAGCCGCGCCGCCCACGGCTGCAGCCACCGGGCGCTGCTGCTGGGCGCTGCAGGGCAGGCGACAGGCGCCGCCGCCGGGGCCCGGGGGGTTGGGCGGCGCCTGGCCGGCGGCCGCACCTCGACGACGTTCTTGGTGCCCTGCTCGTTGACCTTCTCGTACTCGGAGGCCTTGGTGCGCGCGTCTCCCACCAGGCCCGCGTTGTGCACCACGGCGGTGCACTGCGGGGCGTGGCAGGGCGTGGCGTGGCGGTGGGTTGGGCGGTGCGCTGTGGAGCTGTGACGGGCCGTTCCGCCCCCATCCCAGCCCACAGCCGACGGCAACTGCTCTAGCGGCGCAAGCTTCCAAGCGCCAACCGACCCTGAGACCCCAGCTCCCTGGCCTACGTCGGCGGTGGCGGCGTGGATGTGGGCATATGAGGTGATGTCGCCGCGCAGGTAGGTGACGCCCTCGACCAGCGGCCCGAAGCGCTCGTGGACGTCCAGATCGATGACGATGTAAGTGGCGCGGTCGCCGAAGCGCTCCGTCAGCTGGCGCACGATGGCGCTGGCGAGCGGGCGCGCAGACAAGGTAGGGGGTAGAGGTTGCGGTGATGGCGGCGTCGCCCGGGGAAGTGGGGGTGCAATCCATGTGCGCGGCGGCGGGGGCTTCGGGGGCACGGTTTTTACTTCCAGGGGCGGTACAGTTATGGTCGGAGGCCAACATAAGGCCATCCTCAGGCGCTTGCGACGTCGTCGTGCGCGACAAGCAGCGCAAGCGAGGCCAGGAGTGCGGCAGCTGAAGCCTCCGGGGGAGTCAACTACGTGCACCTACAGTGCGAAACTGACCCACCCAACCTTGCCTACCTGCCAAGCAAGCCGCAGCCACCTGTTACCAAGACGCGCTCCAGGCCCTTTTTGTGCTCATGGCCTTTCTGAACGACCTCATATGGTTCCCGGTGCTTTGGGGCCCGCTTGTTTTGCTTGTGGCTGTAGATGAAAAAGAAGCCTATCTTGATAGCGATAGCGACTAGAATCGCGACGATTGTGATGACCGTGTCCATGTTTAGGCGCCCAATATGGCCTACGGTGTATAACGAGTGCACATAGTGTGCATGTGCGGCCGGTGCTGGGTCAACGCGTCAAGCTAGCTGGACAGTCGCCCGCACCGCGCCGTACCGCCTCGCCACGCAGCTTCCCCGCCCACTCCCGCCACGGGCATGGAGTCGCCTTCTCATCATCTCGGGCACTTGGCCATCCATTCTGGAATGCCATGCGCATGGCGCCGCCTGCCCCTTCCCTCCCACACGTCCACACCCAAGACCGGTATTCCCAGATCACGGCCCACCCGCGCTGCTCACGCACCGCGCATTATTTTTGGGCGTAGCCCCCCACCCCCCGCGCAGCGGGTTGGGGGGCGGAGCCCCTAGGGATGGGGGCGTCCGTCCCTGCCTGCCTGCCTGTGTCTGAAGCCGCACAACGTTGATGCCAGGCCCAACCCGCGGTGCCGAGCGATAGGTTAGTGCATGCGGTATCGCATGGCGGTCGGCGGTGGGCCAGGAAAAATCGTTTCGCGAAGTTGGGTGCGCGACCTGACGGTGACAAGCTGACAACGGAGGCGAATGTTGACTGCCACACGCAGTCACACAGCATACATGTTGTTACTGTTATCAAACGCAGCCGAAGGCGTCGCATGTTTCAGCTGTCAATACCGCATCCGAACCAGCTTTGCCACGGTAACAAGTCAGAACGTGACAGCGTACTTTCAGCTACATGCTACATCAAGTGGAAGG
>BDDC01000445.1:44503-62617 GCA_001662425.1 Chlamydomonas sphaeroides
CACTGTTAACACGGTAACAAACGTTACGCTGCGCCTGTCAACGAACCTCGACGCCTCGTTGCAGGGAAGAGCGCCCTGTCGCTGGGGGAAGGCCAAACCCAGTGACGCGCTCGGGCCCCCCGCCCCGGGCCCCATCATCACAGCGCGGCCAAAACGTCACAGGGCCTACGCCCTTTTTCCGCTTCGAAGAAGCTGACCCCCCCTTGTTCCAAGCAGGCGCACAGGCGCCGCAGGCTGAGGTCGGGCTTCTTGGCGCCCGCTCGCTGCACACCGGGCGATCGGGAATGGGCTCATCTGCGACATCGACGTACGTCATACCCGCCAGACACCGCACGGCGTTCCTCGTTTATTGGCGTAACGTAGATCGGGGGCAGGAGGTTACATGCCGTGTGACGCGGCCACGGGTGTGCAGGACAGGAGGCGTTCTGGTGCAGGACGCCGGCTGCAGGACTCCAGCTGCCCTGCTCTGCCCTCCACGCCCCGCACGCCATCGCCATTGCAGTCCCACGCTCTGGTGTTCACACCGTCCTCCTCGCTACACACGGGTCTCCCAGGGGCTTTGGAGGGCCTACAGCCGCACCAGCCCGTCTTCTTGCAGAGGGGCCGGCGAAGTGACCCTCCTAGTGCAGCCTCCAGCAGCAACCTCAAGCTCACGCGGTCGGCCACGCCAGGGCCCAGTCCCGCACCAGCGCCCTCGTCCACGGCATGCACGCACCGCTCCGTACCTTGGTCCTCGCAATTGCACCAGCGAGCCACCAACCCACACGCAACCCGCCTCAATCCAGCTCCTCGATCAGCGTCCGCTTGCGCTGCTGCGGCTGCTGTGGCTGCCGCCCAGTCGCCGCCGACCCGCCCGCCGGCTCCGACCCCGACCCCGCACCGCCACCACCTTGACCGCCCGGCTGGCCCGACCCGGCCTTTGCTGGCCCCGAGCCCAAGCTGCACAGCTCAGCCAGCAGGCTGGGCGGCAGGCCCGAGGCCCCGGTGCCCCCGGCCCCGCCCGCGCTGCTGCCGTCGGCGCCTGCGCCAGCGGTTGCTGCGCCGGGCACCAGGCCCGCCAACACCGGGCCGCCTGCTGCCGCCGCCGCGGCCTTGGCGCGGTGCTGCTCCTCCTGCACCACCAGCGCCCGCAGCTCGGCTTCGGACAGGAAGTCGCGGTGCACCTGAGCATGGCGGCGGGAAGGCAGCGACGGCAGGAAGGCGCGCAGGCGCGGTGAGGGCGGACGGAGCGGTGTGCTGCAGGGGCCGGTGGGGATGAGGCGCTGCTGCCAGGGCCACAGCCACTGACGCCATCAGGCAACCCCGCGACGCCCAGCCATCTGTCCACTCCCATGCCTCCCAACGCGCCATCCTGTCCCCAACCGCAACCCACCTGCAGCGTCCGCACGCTGCGGCTCAGCCTCAGACCGTACTGCGCCTCCACGAACTGGCACACCGCCTCCGTGAAGGCCGCCAAGTAGCCCTCGCCGCCGCCGCCGCCAGCACTCTGCCCAGCGGCAGCGCCGCTGCTCGCGGCCGGGCCCGGGTCAGCCGTGGCGGCAGCAGCCGCCTGGACCGCCGCGCTCACGGCTCCGGCGTGGGCGATTACCTGGAAGCGGTGCAGCGGCAGGGGCCCTCCCGGTCGGGTGGTGGCGGGCTGGTACTCGGCCAGGGGCAGGCGGAAGCCAGCCGCCGCCCATGAGGGCGCGCCGGGACCAGACGGCGGCAGTGGCGGCAGCGGCAGCGGCGCGCCGGCGGAGGAGGTGGCCGGCGCGATGCCGGAGGCTGCGGCATGGGCAAGAGCGGGGAGGAGTTGCTGTTCATCTTGGCGTGCGGCGCGGAAAGCCTGTTGGTGGCGCGCTTCACAGCAGCACGGCCGCACCCTGACGGCAACAAGTTGCCCGAACACAGCCCACTCGCCCCACTCGCCCGCTGACGCACGCTCAGCAACGTCCATTTGCCCCCAAGCCCCCCGCCCTGGATCAACCCAGCCCCAACACAAAAGTAACCCCGACCCCCACCCACCGCACCTGCGCTGCCGGCCCACACATGCACCTGCGCCACCGCCCGCCCGCCGCCAACCACCAGCGGCACCGCCGCCGCCTTGGAGGGGCCCCCCGCCGCGGCCGCCGCCGCCGCCGCCTTGACGCCCGCCGGCGCCGGCTCCTCCGCCTGCGCCTCCAGCACCAGCGCCGGCCCCAGGCCCTCGACCCGCGGGTCCTTGTTCCTCTCGGCGTCCTGCCGCGCGGCCTCGGCCTGCTCGGCCAGATACTGCTTGTACGACTCAGGATCCTTTTCGTAGAGTTCATCCATCTGCTTCCATAGCGTGTCGGCGGTCGCGGCAAGGGCCGTGTAGTCGGCCTCGCTGGCGCCGGGACCCAGCAGGGAGCGCAGCAGCGGGTTGGAGGCGGCGGCGGAGCCGGCGGTGATGGAGCGGAGCATGGCCTCCATTATGCTCAGTGGCTGGTGACTGGAGATTGCTGCGGTGGTTGCTGCTGCTGTGGTGAACTTCTTGCGCGATGGAGTCGGTGTAGAACGGGGCTTAGAGGGGCCCGGCTGAAAGGATGCCTTGCTTGGGGCTGGATATGGGTCGGATACGCAGCGATGGGCCGCACCAGCCTGCGCAACTGGCGAAGTCGCAGGGGGATGGCTAGGAGGCGTGCTCAGCGGCCGCTGCCGGCTGGGCTGCTGCTGCTGCCGCCGTCCTGGTCAAGGCCCTTCAGCAGGCCCTGCTCGCGAAGCTTGCGCAGCAGCTCCGTGCGCTCCTCGTACTGCTCAACGTACTTCTCGGCCTCCTTCTTAGTCACGCTGTGCGGTGGTCAGGGGGAGGGGCGGGTCAGCACGTAAGGCTAGGGCCGCGGGCTGGTCGACGCCAGGGCCGCGGGTTCGAGACCTGACTCCGGGGCCGCGTGGCCCAACCCGCGCCTCACATGTCATAGAAGCCGGTCGCGTACATGAAACCTTCCATACATCCTCCAATCTGCGTCGTGTGGGCCAGCGGGCGGGGCCAAGTTGCGCCGATGAGCCAGGGAATGCATCGCGACCGGCGCGCGGTGGTCACAGCTGCAGCTGTCGTGCGAGAACTCACGATGAAGCAGATGCCTGAGAGTTTCCAGTAGAAAGAGTTTGGGATTTGGTTTGGGCGAGGGGGCATGACCGCTCAGCTCGTCTCGCTTCCGTTCGGTAGTGTACTAGCACACGGGACAGCCCTGCACACTAGACAGTTGCAATTTGTTGAGTGAGAAACGACTGTTCTGCAACCTGTACACACACCGTGCTGCCCATACCTGCCGTGCTGCGACCCCTTCGCGCTGTGCGCGACGACCGCCGCTAGCATTAGCTAGCTTTAACTATTATGGACTCGCAATAGACGGGCGGGCAGGGCGGACACCTCGCCCGCTTTCCCGCCCAAGGTATTTCGCAGCATGGCGCCCCCGCGAAAGCGGATTGTGCCAATCCCAGTAGCGCCGCAAGAGGCGAGCGGTCATGGTCTCGGTCAGCTGGTCCAGGAGCTGGGGGCCCAGCGCACGCCGGCAGCCGACCTATACTCCAGCAAGCCATCGACGCTGCCAGGCCGGCGCATGAAAGTTGACCTTGTCAGCCACGCGGGCTGCGTCGTTGACTACAAGGAGGTAGGGGTCAGCGCTGGCAGGGCCCTCGGCACGGGCTACCTGGGGCGCAGGGCCCTGGACCCGGCTGTGCAGCACACGGAACCCGGTCGCAGCAGAGGCTCATTCGCTGCGAACTCAACAGCCTGCTGCACTGCGGGAACTCCCAGCCATAAGCTCCATCACCTCGCAACCGCCCGCTCATGCAGCTCCTCAAAAGCAACGGCGTGGACCTCAAGGCGGTCAAGGCCGCCAAGAAGGCCGCCGCCGCAGCGCCGGCCGCGGCCGCCGCGGCTGCTGCGCCCGGGGCCAAGCCGGGCGGGCCCCTGGCTGGCCTCCCGCCGCTGCCAGGCTTTCCCAAGGTACGGAGCCTTCCGCCCGCAACGCCCCCACGACTGTTGCTCAGGAAGAAAGTCCCCTGGGGTTGCAATCCTCGAGCAGGGCCACGGGGCCCAAGCCCAGCAGCCCCTCGAACTGCTTTGTGGCCCGGCGCGGGCCCTGTGTGTGCAAACACACCGTGCCCCGCCCCCCTGTTGTTGCCCCTTGCCGCGCTGCCGTCAGCCGCCCGCGGCCAGCCCCGGCGGCCCGGCGGTGGGCAAGGCCATGTTTGGGTCGGTGGTGGACCGCCTGGAGCGCATCTACATGGTGGGGCCGCCTAGTGCCACAACAATTTAATTCTGTTACATGCCCTGTACCTCTTTTAACTTGTTTTGTTGTCGGCGGTGAAGCGCCTGGTGCGTGGAACGCATCTACAGTGTGGGGGCCATCACCTTGTCATCATAGGATTATTCTGCATCGCATCTGTGGTCGTACTGGCCGACGCGCTGAGCGTTCCCAGGCGATGGGCCGCGGAGACGGGGCGGCCAGGCGGCCACGCTCGGGCGTGGTCGGGGCAGCACGGCCGGATCCCGGCGAGGTCGCAGCTCGCCCAACTCGAACCCATGGTCCGGCTGCTGCTGCTGCTGCTGCTGCTCCTGCAGCGCTGAGGCCAGCGGGTGGCTCGCCTGTGTGTGGCACACTGGCCCAAAGGAAGCTGCTGCCGTGCTGGTCCGCACCCTGTTCGCAGGCCTCCCTGGGCGACGACGACGAGGGCGAGGACGAGGAGGGCGAGAGCAGCGACGGCGGCGACGAGGCGGCGTCCGCCAGCGACGCGTCGGTGGGCGGCAGGGCGGGCAGGGGCAGCGGCGGCGGCGGCAACGGCGGGCCCGGCGCCGGGCTGACCGCAGGAGGGCGGGGTAGGGAGGCGGCAGCGCTAAGCGCCGGGCTGGGCAGCACGGCAGGGGCACACGGCAGGGGCGCTGCCGCCGGTCTGCCGGTGCGGCCGCCGCGCTGCTAGCACCCACCCGCACGCCCACGCCTCCGCACAGGGCTCCGGAAGCGACGATGAGTCATCCTCCTCCGGGGAGGACGACGGCGCCGGCGCCGCCACGACCGACGCCGAGGGCGCGGGCGCCGGCGGCAGCCAAGCGCCCGACGGCGCGGCGGCGGCCGCCGCCGGGGCCGGCGCCGACGGCGCCGAGGGCGCGGGCGGCAAGAAGCCGCGCAAGCGGCGGGCTGCGTTCGAGTCGTACGAGGCGGACTTCATTGACGATGAGGCTGAGCTTAAGTACGAGCGGGCGAGAAAGGCCAAGGCGCGGTTCCAGGGCTTTTTCGTGAACCAGGTGCGGCATGTGTGCCGTGGCTCCAGCCGCTACGATGAGCCGTGCGTAGCAAAGCAATGGGTTTTGCCACCTCCGAGAAGACGGATGCAGTGATGCGAAGGAGTTCGTATGGTCTAGCAGCAAGCGGTCAGCGGCACCGACGCTGACCTGGCGTGCGTGGTCACTAGCCGGCTGCTGACAGCGCCCCAACACAGCAGCCTGGGTCTGTTCAGCTGTGCTGGCTTGTCTTGCACGAGCGCGACACCGCATGTCCGGACGCTGGCCGGCCGCGTCCGCAGGGCCGCATCGAGCTGGAGCAGGAGCCCGAGGCAGAGCCCCGCGCCGCGCCGCGACCCAGGCCGCCGCGGCCCAAGCCGCCGCCAGGGCCGGCGCCCGCGCGCGCCAAGCAGCAGCAGCCGCAGCCGGCGGCCGCGGCTGCGGCGGCCGGCCCTGGCGCTGGAGGGGCCAAGGAGCCAGCCGGGGGCGCGGCCGCGGCCGCGGCCGGCGCAGGCAAGGACGGCGCGGGGCCGTCCTCGGCGCCGGCGACGCCGGTGCGGAAGCGCAAGGCCGACGGCGAGGGCGGCAAGGCGGAGGGCGCCAAGAAGCGCAAGCCGGTGCGCCCCGGGGCAAGGGGGTTAGTGCGATGACGGCCCCAGGCACCCCCTTAGTGCATGCCAGGGGCGATCGCAAGGGTGACCCCCGGCATTCGCTTATTGTTGTTGAAATTAGGGGGGTTGGCTCTGCCCGTGTTGTGTGTTGTCGGTGCAGCCAGCGCACCAACGCGCCCCAGCGGCGCCCACGTAAGCCAGCACGCACCATTGCACGCAGCGGGTACGACCGGCGGCAGCCTTGCCTCGCTGTGTGTGTAAGTGTGATGGCCCACCCAGGGGCCCACCTACGAGCCGTAGTGGCCCCTGCCCGCCCTGTCTGCAAGCCCCGGCCCACGGCGGAGCAACGCAGCGAGTGCGCCCACCGCACCCCCCACACCGCACCCCCCTGCCCCCACGGCCCCCACGGCCCTGCAGCAGCAGCAGCCCCAGCAGGACAGCAGCGCAGCCAACTCGCCAGCGCCGGCGGCCGCGACCGCGGCCGCCACCGCCGCGGCGCCACCTGCCGGCCGGAGCATCGCCGCGCTCGCCGCCATGGCGGGCAAGTCGCGAGCCTCGGGCACTGCCCCGGCGGCGGCTGCCACACAGCCACCGCCGGCGCCACAGCCGCCCGCCGCAGCGGGCGCGGCCGCCGGCCCAAGCTCTGGCGCCGGCCCCAGCACTGCCGCCGGCCCCAGCTCCGGCGCCGCGCAGCTAGCCAGTGCGGCCAGCGGCGGCGCGGGCTCGGGGCCCGGGCCCTCCCGCCCCGGGCGCGCGCGCGTGTCGCTGCCGACCTCGCCCGAGCCGCTCATCGCGGATGTGCGCAAGAAGCTGGAGGGGGCGGTGCGTGTCGTGTGTGTTTGGGACGGGTGGGGGCGGACGTGGCGCGGCTGGGCTGTTGCTTGGGGTCAGGGCTGGGCTGGGTATGGAGGGTGCGCAGCGTGGGACGGCAGGGAGGGGGGCGTGTGCACATGCTGTGCCTCTGCGGGGCGGCGCAGGGGCTGGTGCTGCGTAGGCCACCCCGAGGCCGGCGTCAGGGTCGAGGGCCGCGGCCCAGCGTCGCTGTGGCTGGGTGGCACCCCATCGCGCTCCGCTCCGCCCCGCCGCCACCGCGCAGGCCGACAAGCAGCCCACGGACTGGCCCTCGCTCATCAAACTTCTTGACACGCAGCTGCAGCAGGTGGGCCTCGGGACCCCCAGGGGGGCGCCAACCAGGGGCCGGCTGGCGTGGCGCCCATGAGGGGCCCACCTGGCCGCCGTCAGAGGGCAGGGGGCGGGCTTGATGGAGCGGGCGCTCGGGGGATGAGAGGGCAGGGCAGGGCAGGAGCATGCGGCATGCAGAGGCGGCATTTGATAGGCCCTGCGTCGCATGCAGAGGCGGCATTTGATGGACCCTGCGTCGCAAGCCCGCCCGCGCACCACTCGCCCGGGCCTCGACGCGCCCCACAGTTTGCCTTCTTCCTGCACCGCTGCCACCTCGGCGACGCCGCCGGCCGCGACGCCGCGCTCGCGGCGCTGGCGGCCGCGCTGGCGGAGGCGGCGCCCGCCGCCGTCGGGCCCTCCGTCGCCGCCGCCCCCGGCGGCGTGCCGGAGGAGCTCCGCGCCGCCGTGGCCAAACGCGGCGACCGCAAGCTGCAGGAGCTGGCGACGGCGGCGGCGGCGGTTGGCAAGCTGGCGGCGGAGGCGGCCGCAGCGGAGGCGGGTGAGCGGTTGCGCTGGGTCTTCTTCGCCGCCAACGGCACCAGGGCTTGCTGCCGGCCGGCCGTGATGCAGCGAAGCGGCCTCTGACTGCTGCTGTCCCCGTGCCCGTTTTGTTGCCCGTCCGCTGCCGTTCCTAGCAGCGGCGGCGGCGGGGAGCCAAGGCGCCGCGCGCTCCGACGACGACGACTTCAAGGACGCCGGTGGCAGCCAGCCCGACGGCGGCGCCGCCGCGGCGGCGCTGGAGGGCTTGGCGGCGCGGCTTCGGTCGTACCTCAACTTGAACCACCGCCTGCACGCCGCCGCCGACGATGACGCGGCGCTCGCGGCGCTGGCGCAGCAGGTGGGGGCCTTGGGGGCTTGGAGGCCTGGGCTTGGTCGTGTTGGCCGGGGGCGTCGGGAGTTGGGTGCGGGACTCGGGCGCCAGCCTGTGTGGTACGTGCACGGACGCCGGGCCGAGGGATGGCTCGAGGCCGGGGCAGCGTTGGACCACTGCATACCGCAAGGGCACAGGCTGACGGGCTGCGGCGGGCGTCGCCGTGTCCCCTCCGTCCGTCGCAGGTCGGCTGCGACGCCGCACTGCTGCGCCGCGCGCTCTCCAGCGAGGTTACCAAGGCCGCGCAGGGCCGCAAGCGCGGCGGCGGCGCGGCGGGGCGCGGCGGCGGCGGCGCGGCGGACGAGCGGGGCGGCAGCCAGCCCGCCAGTCAGCCGGCGGGGCCGGGCAGCTCGCAGCCGCGGTCGCCGGTGCCTGCAGGTGAATGGAGGCGGTGGCCCGGGTCGCGTAGGAGGACGTGTAGCTTCCGCGCTGTGGCGGGCTGTGGGGGTGCGCGCCCGCGCAGGGTTGTGGGGACGAAGCTGCGCAGGCGGTGCGCCGGGCGCAATGGCCGCAAGGCTGTGTGGGGTCGGAGTCTTGCCATGCGCCGGGTGCCGTGTGTTTCGCCGATCTTTGCATCCCAGCCCTGCGTCCGAGCCCTGCGCCTGAAAGTCGCCGGCAACCCGAGCCTGGCTTAAATGAAATACATACACACTACATGTACGTAACATAAAACATGTGATGACGTGTCGTGCGGTGTTGTGTGCACGGCCTGCAGGGGCAGCGGCGGCGGGCGCGCCCGCAGCCGCCGCTGCAGCTGCGGCGGTGGCCGACGGCGAGGCCGGCGGCGCGGCGGCCGGCGACGGCCTTCAGCAGCATCAGTTCCCCGCCGCGCCGGAGTGGGCACGGCAGATGGTGGAGTGCAAGGTGGGGCTGCAACACTGCCATTCGGGTATTGTAGGCCGCACTGGCAGTCATAGCGCCGCGTACGGTTCTTTCGCAACTCTGCCCCAGCTGAGGGAGCCCCGGCGGCGCTGCCGTGGACATGGTGCGCTCGCCCGGCCCACAGCAGCTGCGGCGGTCGGCCGTGCGCGGCCCTGCCGCGAGACCCCGGCACCTCCCGCCTGCTGCTGCCCGGCCCGCGCAGCCCACCCCCAGCCATGCCGCACCGGCCCGCGCCCCGCTGCCTTGCCCGGTGGCGCTCCCGCTATGTGACGCAGCATCTGCCCCATTGCAGCTGTCTCCAGGGGTGCCAATGTCCACGGCAACCCCACGGGCCCAGGCGTTGTTGCTACGTGTCATTCTTCATTATGCAGCCCCTACGGCACCTCGTGACAGATTATTCAGAGGCGCTGTCGCTGCCGCTGCCGCAGGCCCTGGTGGCGACGTACGAGGGAGCCAACCTGGAGCTTCTGGACAGAGCCTTTGCCGCAGCGGCCAACGCCCCTTGGTCGCACGTGCTAGTCAAGGTGGGGCTGGATCCCGGATCCAGGCTTGGGCCTGTAGATGTGGATCTGAATCTGGATCTGGATCTGAGCCCCGCGCCGGTCCGAGCCGGTTCCAGCTCCGGTGCCAAGCCTGGATCCTGCCGCCCGCCCGCCTGCCCCCGCGGCGCACGCGCAGGCGCTCTGCCACGAACGCGACGGCGCGCGCGTGCCCGACATTGCGGCGCGAGCGCGAAGCTGCGGCTACATCCTGTGGCCGCCCAACAAGTCGCGGGAGCACCTGGACAGCGAGGTGCGGCGCGATGCGGGCTGTTGCATTGCACAAAACGTTGATTCCTGTCAGCCGATGTGGTTGGCATGTGGCCTGGCATGGCTGTGCCACTTGACATGTGGGCGCATCAAGGGCCCGACGAGCCGCGCGGGGGCAAGCTGGGCTGCCGGGTGAGTGCGGCGCCCGCAGTGACAAGGCTGCGGCTGCGGCTGCGGCGGGCGGCGAGGTGTGCGTGGCGGGCCGTGCGCGGGCGCCCGCTTGGCCCTTGCTCTCCCTGCCCTTGCCCCACCCGCCGGGCCGCTGCCTCGCCGCCGCCGCCTCACAGCCGCCGCCTCACAGCCGCCGCCTCACAGCGCTGCCGGCGCTGCCGGCACAGCGCTGTGTGGTGCCGCTCGTCTTGCGCTGGTCCTCGCGCTTGCGCACCGCTGTACTGTCTGGTCGGTTGTGGCTGTGGCTGCGGCTGCCTGCGCTCCGCCTGGGGCCGCCTCGCACGGCGACCTGTGCGGCGAGCGCCAGCCTGCGCGGCCGCCTGCTGGCGCCGAGCCCCGCCCCGCCCTGCCCTGCCCTCTGCGCCTGCTGCCGCCCGCTGCTGCGGCCGCAGCTGCGGCGCTCCATCAACAGGCCCTCGCTGGCGCCGCACATCTGCCACATTGGCGACAACAAGTGAGGGGTTGGCGCAGTGCCGGTGCTGCGATCGGCAGCAGCGCACCGGTGATGAGTACATGCCGACTGAAACACATATGAACATTTGTTGCACTGATGGTCTAGTCCACTGTGCACGAGCCCGTTGTCTTGTAGCGCGGTCCGGCTGGAGGGCAACGGCCGTGCTAGCTTGCCCGCGCGAGGGCTGCAGGCAACATCCTCACCACAACTCAAGACAATACGACGCGCGTTGCAACCCTGTTGCGGACTTTTTAGCGTGTACGGCACATTCGTACAAAGGACACGCGCGCCTCCGGCACCCCCGCAGGTACTTTCTGGTCGCCATCAGGCCCGACATCAAGCCTGTGCCCAAGCCGCCGCGAGCAGGGGCAGCCGGCGTGTCGTCGTCGCCCGCTGGCGCCGCAGTAGCGGCCGCCGCCGCCGCCGCCGCCGCCGCCGCCGCCGCGGGCGGAGAGTCGGCGCTGGCGCAGGCGGCGGGCGGGCCGGTGCCCTTCAACCTCCCGGGCTCGGGGCCCGGTCCGGGGCCGGCGGAGGAGGAGGCGTGGCCCGGTGCTGAGGAGCAGGAGCGGCAGCTGCAGGAGGCGGTCGAGGTGCGGGCGGGGGGGGAAGGGGTGCCAGGCAACTACCTTCCATTGACAGTGCTATTTCCACGACACAGCAGTGAGAAATGGGTGAAACAGTGTTGCATGCCAGCAAGCAGCTGGCGGGCTGGCTGGCGGGCTGCGGCCGAGCAGCGGATGCGCCCGCCGAGCCCCGCTGCGGCCTGGTTCCTTGCAGGCGGCGGTGCAAGCCGGCGCCGACAGGGGTCGGGTGGAGGAGGCACACGCCTGCATCCGGTCCATGGTGGCCAAGGCCGCCTTCAAGGTGGGGCCCCGGGGTGACGTCATGGCATCATGTGTGCAGCAGGGAGTCAGCACGTGTCGTACATGTACGGGCAACGGGTAGGTGCCCCAGCCTAAGTTGATGTCGGCGCGGCGCTTGTGCCCCAGCCCCGGCGGCGGCCTCAAGCCTGCGGACATCACCGGTCCTTCTCGTGTCCTCGTCACCTGATGCATATCTGAATGCGGATGGCTCAATGGTCGATCACCGCCGCTGCCGCTCCCACTCCCCGGACGCCAGGTGCTGTGCCACGACCGCAGCGGCGGCCTCAAGGTGGC
The DNA here is from genome assembly GCA_001662425.1 of Chlamydomonas sphaeroides. Lineage (NCBI taxonomy): Eukaryota > Viridiplantae > Chlorophyta > Chlorophyceae > Chlamydomonadales > Chlamydomonadaceae > Chlamydomonas > Chlamydomonas sphaeroides. Next base: position 55,865 of record BDDC01000445.1, read on the forward strand.
CGAGATCATCCGGGCAGCCCTGGAGCGGCGCTTCGTGCCGTGGCAGCAGGGCCAGGACAAGAACAGCCAGGTGCGACTTTTGGGTGTGCTATGATGGGTTATGATGGGTTACGGTATGATAGCGACAATGATTGAGCGACTGTGGTCAACTTTCATGGGCATGTATGTACTGCTCGTCAAAAAGCTCGATGCAGGGCAAGGCCGGCCAGCCAGGCTGGGGTCACGACAGGGCCGCGGCGCACTTGGGGCGGGGCGGGCTGTGCTTGCCGACGCGTGGGGGGGGCGGGGTTGCGCAGCCGGGCGGCGCGGCGCGATGGAGTGAAGCAGGCTGGGGATGGGGATGGGGATGGGGATGGGGATGGGGATGGGGATGGGGATGGGGATGGGGATGGGGCCGGCAGGTTGGTGCTGCGGCTGCTACGCCACGCTGTCATGCGCATGGCCTGGTTACCAATGTCTCGTGCCGTACTGCCGTGCCGCCGTACAGGTCGGTGCCGCGATGCGGACGTACAAGAACATCATGGTACACGTGGGCGGCAGCAGGTACTCGTTGTCCGTACTGCCGGGGGTGGTGGAGGTGCCAAAGGAGGGACGCGCCGGCGGCGGCAAGGGCGGGCGGGCGGGGGGCCGCGGCGCGGCGGCGGCCGACGCCGGGCGCGGCGGCGCGGGGCGCGGCGCGGACGGCGGGGCGGCAGCGGCGGCAGCGGCAGCGGGCGGGGAGGCGGACGCCGGCGAGGCGCAGTGAGCGGCGGCGGCGCATGCTGGGGGATGGGCTTGGCGCAGGAGCGGTTGCGCAGAGGGCTTGCGGACGGAGACTTTCATGTCGGGCAAAGAGTGAATGGGGTTGCAGTGACGCAGCGGAGCTTGGCGGCAGAGGGCCGACGGGCGGTGTGGCGTTCATGCGGGGGGGCGAGTGGGGCTGCGGCGGGTGCATACCTCGCTGCTGTGCTGGCAGGCTGGATGGATGTTGTGCGGTGATGTTGTGCGGCCTGCCCGGCCTGGGTGCTTGGCTGGTGCTGCAGGCGGGCCAGGGCGCTGCTGCGGCCCCGCTGCTGCTGCTGCCTAGTGCGAAAACGGGGATGTTTGCGGCTGCTGCGGCGGCGACGACGACGAGCACCTGTGCAGCTCTGTGACCTGGGCCATGCTGGATGGGGAAGGGCGATGCGCCGACATCGGTATGCTGCAAGGCGATGATAGCTGCCGTGGCGCCTGAGCCGCCCGGTCCCGGTCTTGCGGATGGGGCATGAGGCCTCAGGCCCGCTCCCGCCAGCTGGCTGAGGGCGGGAGCTCCGCAGAGCGAGCAGCGCAGCACTAAGGAGGCTCTCAAGCGAACCACCCCAGCATGGCGCTGTTGCAAGGGGGCGGCCGCGCGACAGCCAGGAAGACGCAGGCGTGGGCACTCGGGTGTCGCGACACAATACGGAATCGGAAAATCGCAGCATGCTGCGAGGTGTCGAGTGAAACGGTAATGCTCGATATGGCAGGCGAGCAATCCGTTAGCGCTGCGAGCGGCTGTCCGGATTCCTACCTGGCACCGGGGATGCGCCCGAGGTGCACTGGCAGAGCCATGGGGAGGGAGGTGTCCCCTTGGAATGCGACGCCCGGTGGGGAGCCGCCCCTCCGGACCGCGCTGTGCCAATGACACGTTGTGACGCGACATGGATCTAAAGGGTAATTGAGCAGCTGGGTCACGGCATCATGTCCGCCTCCTTACACAGGTGGCGCCGCGGCACCACTGCACGTGCCTCCCACGTGCTGGAATCAACACAGGCTCCAGCAGGGGCGCAGGCACACAGTGCCGTTGCCGGATGAACTTGCGCCCACAGGCATAACGCCACAACAGCATCGGCCGAAATTGTGCGGTTGCCATTGTTCACAGGACGCGCGAAGCGCTGGGGCTTGGCGCCCTTATTGCGAGCGTGCAAGACCTCGTCCAGAGGCCTTGCGGCGCCAAAGAATGGACGGAGTAGACGCGAGGAGCCCACGCGGCTGAGCTCTTTCGAAGCCGCCACCCATACCCACGAAGCAGCCCACACAGCAGCAAACTTGTACCAAGCTACACCCACGAATCGTTAGGGGTCTCGCAGCCACTTCCTCGACCACCCTAGCGCATACAGAGGCTCGCTGACCCGCCCAACCGTTTGGGGCGAGTCGACGCAGCCGCTAGCCGTGCAGCACAACAGGCAAACCTACGCCAGCGCCTAGGGCTACAGACAAGAAAGCGGCACAAGGAGGCCGCGGCTCTGCGTGCAGAGCCACGAAAGTAAACACAAATGCACCAGCTTCCTCAGGCGACGCCAGAGGCGCGCGCAATTACGGTACATACAACGCCCTGGCAAACTTCACTATGATGCTAGCACCCACCTCCGGGCGCCGGGCAACGGCCCAAGCGCAGCCGGCGCGGTGTCTCGGCGCGCGGCCCGCAGGCCCGCAACCCCCATACAAGACGGTCAGCCACCAACGCCCTCTGCAAGCCCGAGCTCGCAGCTCATTTCTTATTGCGTGTGTGCCTGGCTGTGGCTGCGATGTACACAGAGCCAAGGCCGACACGCAGACACGGCGGCAGCAGCGGGCTGGGCCGCACGCCGCCGCCCCCACCACACGTCAACGTCAACGTCAGAGCCAGGCCGGGGCACGGCCGCCGCTCCCGCCAGCGCCGGGCCCGAGCCCAAACGTTGGGCTGCGAGGTACTGCGCGGAGACCGGCGAGCGCCGTCGTGCGGTGGCCCACACGGCCACGGCGCAGACGGCAACGTTCTACACCGTGCGCCCGCATCCACCAAATCAATGTGCCAACCGCCATGCTAGGACCTGCTAGCGCGGGGCACAAACTAAGCGACGTCCTCCGAGATACAACCAAAGTTGGCTGCATGCCTAGGAAGAATCCCACGCGGCACGGCAACGAAACATTGCCGAGCACAACCGATCCACTTTGGATGACCCTGCCAGCTCACGGCCGGCGGGGGCCGACGCCTTGCGATGTCGTGTTGTGTTATGTTCAGTATCCGAGTCACCGCCCGCAACCGCAACCCAGCGCCCATTGATGCGGCCCCTACGCCCTGTCAGCACCTGCCCGCACCCAGCAAAGGGCGCCATGGCAGCCGACCCGCGGAGCCGCCCACAGCCCCATCACCGCCTGCCCTGTCAGCGCCCACACGCAACCGCAGCGCCCACAATCCACCCCCCACTCGTACGGTAACTTACTCCCTCTCTGCACAGACGCGCCAGCTCTCACAATCCGCTCCTCCGCGCCTGAGCTCCTCCGCCCCATGGGCCGCATCCTGCCGCCGCCGCTGCCCGCCTCAGCAGCCGCTGCCGGCGCCCTGCAGCGCCCGCGCCCTCGCCAGCTGCCGGTGGTTGTCCAAACAGCAGTGCCGCCAGTCGCGCAGCTCCTCCCGCAGCGCCTCCTCGCGCGCCGCCGCCGCCGCCAGCTGCTCCGCCAGCGCGCCCGCCTGCCGGCTGCTGGCCAGCAGCGCCGCGTGCGCCCGGTCCGTGCGGCGCCGCGCCTCACCCAGCGCCAGCGGCTCGGGCAGAGGCTCCGTCTGCACCTCCGCCGTGGCTGTGGCTACGGAAGCCGGCGCAGCGGCCGCGGGCGTGCTGCCAGCCGGCGGCGCCAGGCGGTGCTGCTGCTGCTGTACGCCGTCGTGGCCGTGCTCGCGCTCGTCCTCGGACAGCGCGGCCAGGGCCAGGGCCGACGACTCGGGCACGGGCGCCAGCGCCTCCCACGGCTCCCCTGCGCCGCCGCAGCTAGTGCTGCGCCGCGAGCTGGGCAGCGGCGCCTCCGCCGAGCACTGCGGGCTCAGCGCGTCAATGCGCATCAGCATCCCCTCGTCGGCGGGGGTGGAGGCGTAGCCGTAGCCGCTGCTACGCCGCGCGGCGCCGCGGCCGCCGTGGGGAGGGGTGCAGAGGGTCGGATGGCAGGGCGAGGGCGGCCCGGGGTTGCGCTCCGAGGCCGAGGTCGAGGGCGTCAGCGAGCGCGGGCTGGCGGCTGAGGGGCCTGCAGCCTCGGGGCACGAGCCCTGGGAGAGCAGGCGGGGCTCGGGGTTGCCCCGCGAGCGGAGCCGCGACAGCTCGGCCGTGGCGGCCGACAGCTGCGCGCTCTTGTCCTGAAGCTCGCGTGCGAGAGCCTCGTTGGCAGTGGACGCGCCGCGCAGCTGCTGCTCGAGTCGCCAGATGTGCGACTCGGCGGCGGAGAGCTGCGCGAGCAGGTGGTTCACAAAGGAACCGGTAGCCGACCCCGGCAGCGACGCGCTGGCAACCGGGCCGGCGCAGGCCGAGCTGAAGGGCCGAGGGCTCGAGCGGAAGCTCCCCGGGCCATCCTGGCTACGCGACCAGTCGCCCACCGAGCGGCGCTCGGTCGGCAGGCTGTTGCAGCAGGCGGCCTCCTCGTGCAGCGCAGTGAGCTTGCCCGGGACAGGGATGCCGTGGTGGCGCGCGCGGGCGACAATGCCGGGCGTCACAGGGCTAGCTGTGACGGCAAAGTAATCGCCAGCGCATCCAGGCGTAGCGGGCTCGGCGAAGCTTGACGAGGACCTGTGGCCAACCAACGATGTGCGATACGGAATGCCGGCATCAGCGCAATGATGCAGAGCCACACGATGTTCGGTCGCTTTTAAATAAGGGAACATGGGCCGCGCAGTGCGGTTCCAAGAGTAGGGGTGGCCGCAACGGCATCCGTCTGGTCGACGTGACTCGGCCCGCGCTTTATTTGGCGGCCGCTGCATTGGCTGCTGCACATGATCTGGCAGCTTTGTCGGCTGGCGGCAAGCCCATTGCAGTTGTACAGGACGCCAGGGCTAAAAGCCCCAATCCGCCTCAGCCGAGGGGGTTTCCACAAGGCTGCGCACCTAATGGAGACATCATTGCAGAAGTCGATGCCGTCAAAGATATCTAGCTGGAAGAGCGGGTCCTGAACCTCGTGCGAGCGGCCGCACTGTACAGAGTTTAGTGTCGAGAACAAGACGCTCTCCCTGCAAGGGGCCAAGAAGTCGCACAAAGTATCATTCTGCAGCAGCAGCAGCAGCATTCCGGGGGCTAAGCGAGCCTGGCAGGCCAGAAAACGATGGCCCAGGGGGTTGCGGCCTTTCCGAAGTCTCCGCAAGCTTACTCGTCGTCTTGCTGGAGCTTTGAGCACCACAGCAGACCACTGTTCGGGGCAGGAGCTCGTAGCATAGCAGGCAGGTCTGGCGTCTTGACAGCAACACTCGCGCTTCTGCGACGGGTCTGGCTAGGACGGTGGCTTTTTGTTGTGTTGAAGCGGGTCATCTATCTTATGTAAGTGGCATCTCACATGCTCCAAGGACGAAGTCAGGGTTTCCGAATCGAACCACCATCCGCAGGATTCCCGCTACCCCGGCCTGCACAAGCTGCCGTCGGACGTCTACGTGGTCGTTCTTTAACCTTTTGCCAAGGCAGCTGGCAGCACGGACTTAGGCTGCACTGTGAAATGCTCGGTGGGGGGTAGCGGACTTCCGCAATAACCCCAGTCCATCCCATACATCGTGTTGCAATGTATCCACTGGGCGCATGCGTGCGCCAATGGGTCTGTAGCTTCCCCTGAGCGCCGAACTGGTCGCTGCGCTTCACAACGCTGTTTTAACACACCCGCCGGGCTCCAGTGGACACAAGTAACGCTGGAGCAGCTACGGAGCAGCTCTGAAACTCCCCTGCCAGAGCGTCGAAGCTTCTGAACACGCCACGTGGCACGAAGGCGAAGCGCGTTCCATACGCCGCCTCCGCGTTCTTGCCCCCCTCACGTCCGACCCAGCCCACACGCCACGGCCTGCACCACGCCCCACACGCCGCCCCCGCGCCAGCCCTCGTCCGCCACGATGCCGCTCCACCCGCCACCCACCGCACGCACCGCCCAGCCACCCAGCAGCGGCAGCCACGGCAGCGGCAGCGGCTGCACCGCCAGGTAGCAGCAGCACGCCGCCGGCATGACCGCATGCGGCCCCTTTGCGGCCCTGCCACCCACCGCCGCACAGCCGCCCTGCGCCGCCGTCGCACCGGCCCCTCCTCGGCCTAATCCAGCTTCACTGGCGGCGCCGCTGCGGCGGCGCGCTTTGCTGCCGCCGCAGTACGGCGCCGCCGAGCTAGCCCCAGCGCCGCAGCCGCGGCCCGCGCCTCCGCTCCGCTGCGTCGTGTCGCCATTGCAAGGCCAGGGCGGCGGTGGCAGCGGCTCCACCATGACGTCGGGTCCTGGCAGCGGGGTCGGAGGAGGGGGCAACGGAGGACGCACAGCGCGAGGGTGTGGTGGCTCGCAAGGCGGGTGGCTTTCGTGGCACAGGGTTTCTGCGAGCAGCCAGCGAGCCAAGGCACGTGCCCGTTACTCGGCCCAGGGGTGGAAGCGCCAAGGACAGGCACCGCACACAGCACTGCGCGTCCCACAAGCAACATCGCACTGCACCCTTGATTTCCTTGACAGCCCCCGGCGAGCCCTGCTGCACCGTACCGGTAATCGCCGCAGCCCCCGCCCTGCCCGCCTAGCGCTACGCCTGGCCCGTCTGACCAAGGCTCCTCCTGCTACACATGCTCCCCGTCTCGAAGTCAAAAGCCCAGTGACCTGACGCACAGCCCAGGTCCCTAGCTGAGCCCCCGCTCACCGGGAAAGTCCAGCGGCCGCGCCAGCCGCCACGCCGCCGCCAGTGCCGGGCTATCCCGGAGCAGCCCCGCCGCCGCCGCCAGCGCGCCGCGCGCAGCGGCGGCGGCGCCTGCGGCGGCGGTCGCCAGCGCGGCCCAGGCTGCTGTGGTG
>BDDC01000446.1:7740-21488 GCA_001662425.1 Chlamydomonas sphaeroides
CGCGCTGATGAGCAGCTGGTTGGCGAGCGCCGCCACCCAGGAGGCGGCCAGGTTGCCCCCGGTGGCGATGAAGATGGCGTTGAGGACCGCCACCTGCCAATCAGGGACGGGGGGACAGGGAGGGAGGAGGGAAGGCGTTGGCGGGCAAGCAGCGCTGCGAAGCAGGCGAGGGGGCTGTGCAGAGGTGCGGCCCGTGTCTGTTGGCTACGAGAATGGCAACAGGAACCGCCACCCTGACGGCAGCAATGCGGGTAGCTTTCAGCAGCGAGACAGGGGCGAGGGCGTCGGGTCGTCGGGGTGAGGGCCAGATGCCCGGCTTGTGGAAGCGCTCGTGCAGGCAGAGTGGCGCAGCCCGCTACAGCGGGCAGGCACACGGACCAGCAGCGTGAGCCGCCCGCGGCCCAGACGGCAGCCGCTACGCCAGGGGGTCCCGCTGCCTCCCGCCGCAGCCCCCCAGCCCCAACCCAAGCGCAGCGCGGCGCCTCCCGCCCTGCCCTGCCACGCAATGCTCCCGCCCTCCCCACCCCGCCGCAGCAAGCGCCCGGGCCGCACCTGCAGCCCGTCCCGCGCCGCCTGGATGACGGCGGCCCGCTGCAGCGCCGTGCCCGCGCCGCCGCTCATGGGCGAGCCCACCAGCGGCCCCGGCAGCGGGAGGGGGCCCACCACCTGCACCTGCACCGAGGGGCTGCGGCCCGCGTCGGGCCCCGAGCCCGCCTTGCCGCCAGCTGCGAGGACGGGGCGAGCAGCAGGGCGGGCGCAGGCGGGGACGGGCGCGGAATGTGAGAGGGAGGCAGGGCGCCGCGCGCGGCGGTCAGCGCCCACGGCCGATGCCGCCCACACTTCAGCCGCGTCGCGCGGCCACCGCTCGCTCGCCAGCCCGCGCGCAGCATTCTTGCCACGACCTCTACGACCCCTCTTCCGCGCGCCCACGCGCCCGCAGCCGCGTAACGCCGCGCCTTGCCCTCCCCTCCAAACCCCCCCTCCCTAGTCCCCGCCCGCTCGCACCCAAAGCCTCACCCCGCTTCTTGGCCGCCGCCGCCTGCGCCGCCCCCAGCAGCGCGTCCACCCGCGCCGCCGCCCGCGCGCTCCGCCGCAGCACGCTGCCCACCACGTACGCCACCACCACCGCCGCCACCGCCGCCTGGCAGCCGCCCTCCACGCCCAGCCCCGCCGCCGCCTCGGCGGCGGCCGGGCCGCCCAGCGCGCCCGCCAGCGCCGGCAGCGCCTCTGCGGCTGCGTCGCCCAGGCCCGCCTCGAACAGCCTGTCCTCCAGCCAGCTGCCCAGCGCGGTGAGCAGCACGCCGCGGTAGAAGAGCTCGCCTGGCGGGAGGGAGGAGCGGGAGACGGCGGGGGAGAGGGATTACCGGATCTCTCAGTCTCTGCAGGGCACTGGCCCTCTGGTGCTCCTGACCCCGCCCAGCTCATGTTTCCCAGCGGGGAGCAGGGGGGAAGCCAGCTCGGCCAGCGCTGGCGGGGGCTACGCCGGCGCAGGCTGCCGCGGCGCTGGCTCGCCTGCGAAGGTGTCGACCACGGCGTAGGCGGCCTCCGCGGGGGCCGTGAGGCGGGCGGTGGGGTTATTAGATATGTAGAAGCCCTGACAGGCGGGCGGGAGCGGCGGGGCGGGTGGCGTGGGCGGGGGGCCAAATTAGCAGACGGGGAGTAGGCGTTGGACGACGATCGGGTTGGGCAGCTGCGGCGTTCAGGCGGCCAACGGATGCTGCCCCGGCCCCGACGGGCCCCACCCCTCGCCACCGCCACACGGTGCCCAACCCCGCGCGGCCCCACCTGCGCCAGGCCCAGCGCCTCGCGCAGCGACTTGACGTCCCACGCCCCGCCGCCCCCGCCGCCGCTGGGCCCGCTGCCCCAGGCCGCCGCCGGCACCGCGCCTGGCGGCGAGGCGGGCGCGGCGGCAGACGGGGCGGTGGAAGAAGGGCCGGCGGCGTCAGGTGCGGCGCTGGCTGCGGAGGGCGCAGCAGGGGAGCCTGACGTGCTGGCCGCCCCTGCGGGGACGCCGCTCGCAGCCGCGTCGCCCGAGGCTGACGTAGCGGACGGGGCAGGGCCGGGCCCTGGTCCGGCCGCCTGGTCGGGTGGCTGGGCCTGCAGGTGCAGGCGCACGGGGCGGGCAGCACTGTGGCACAGTGCGGCTGGTAGGCGGCGCAGGCCAGACACAGCGCCCGCCCAACATGGCGGCGCCCCCGCAGCCGGCACCACGCGCACAGCGCTTCCTTGCCGCCCCAACGCCTGCGGCCGTTGGCTGCTGGCCCGGTAGCGGCCCTGTAGCGGCGGCTCACGCCAGCACGCCTTGTCCGCTCGCGCCGTCCAGGATTGGCATGGGCCGGTGCGTCCCTTCCCTTCCCTTCCCTGCCCGGCACCACCCCTCCCCCTCCCTTCCGCCCCTGCCCTCCCCCTCCTCTCCCCACTGCGCTCCTCACCGCCTCCAGCGGCCCCAGGTCGGGCAGCTTCCAGGTGCTGTAGCTGGGCAGCAGCAGCCCCGCGTTGGCAGCCTGCAGCGGCAGGCTGAGCAGCGCCGCCAGCTGCAGGTCCGAGGGCGCCGACCAGTCCCACTGCGCCCACAGGTCCAGGCCCAGCAGCGAGCTCAGGCCCAGCGCCGTGGTGCCTTGGGGTTGGGAGAGGGGCGCGAGGGGGAAGGGATGGCGGTTGGGGTTGCAAGTGTGGGAGGGGAGCGGGTGGCGGGGAGCCAGCATCCGTGGCTGTGTCGGGGAGGGAGCGCGGTGGTGAGGGCAGGCTCCAGCGCACGGGGGCGGACGCCGGTGAGCGCAGGACGCAGGGCGAGCGGGCGGGCGAGGCAGGAGGGGCTGCATGCACGTGGGTTCTGGAGTCCAGCGCCACACGGCCAGGGCGGGAACCCAGAGGGCCAGCGGCGGGGCACAGGGCGCTAGAGAGGCGGGCGGTGCGCTACGGCCGCTCACCCACGAGGCCGGTGTACACGAGCACGCTGGCCAGGGTGCGTTCGCTGCCCACGGGAGGCGGCCGCTTGCCGCCCCCGCCGCTGCCGCCGGGGCCGCCCCCGGGCGGCTTGGTTGGGCGCACGGGCCGCGGTAGCAGCTTGGGTCCGTGCGGCCCAAGGTCGGGCGACCCATCGGGGCGCTGCTCCTGGGCTGCCAGCACTAGCGGGGGCGTCCTCAGCGCAGCAGGGGCTCGGGTGGCCTGGGGAACCGTGGGGTTCACAGTGACAGGGACGTGGGCTTAGGCTAGCCACGCGAGCAGCAGTGTGTGAGTATGACTGGGTCTGATGTATGCGTCGCGATGGCCACGAGTGAAGGACAACGCGGGCGACCATGAGAATCGTGGTCGACGCAGCAGCCATAAGCGCCGAACGGTTCTCCGAGCGCGAGAGCAATATGCTCACCGAGCAGCTGACCGTGCGAGCAGCTGGCGGTGTGCTGCGCCGCAAGCGGGGCAGCGCACCGACGCGCAAGTCCATGCGCAGGACGCCGCACTGCATTTTAGGATATGATATAGCGCGGCTGGCAACGCTACGAGTGGCGCATCCCAAATTACGTGTATTGGGTGCGAGGGTTCCGTGCAAGACTACTGTCTAAAGTGCAGCCGGATACTATGAGGACTGCTGAGCTTCAACAAGCTTCGGTATCGCCGACCGTGAGTGGGCGCCAGCAGAAGGACATGCTCCTGGTCGCCAGACTACATCCTGTGGCTCGGCACGTACCAGCCATCCAGCAATGCACATCACCCCTTCTCACCCCCCACCTCACCCGCTCCATTAACCTCACCCCTCAACGCACGATGTGGTGCTTGGTATTATGTAGCTGCTGCCCAGCATCAAATTGTTGTAAGTCTCGGTTGGACTTCATCACACGTATAGCGCACTAGACCTCTCGCACACAGGAGAAACGCGTGCCCGCACTTCCCTGCACTGCATCGCCTCACGGCTGGGGCCTCGACACGATGAGCAAGAGAGCAGTAGGCCGACGCGATACCCTCACTCATCTATTTTCCACCCCCTGGTTTCTCATATTCAACAACCAGCAGCACGTATTGCAGTGATTCCGGCCTCACACAATCGCAGGGTAGCTGGTTGTGAACAGGGGAGTCTCCCCTGGTTGTGAAGTAAGCGGGTAAGCGAGCACTCGCAGCGTAAGCGAGCACAAACAATGCAAACTGCTTCCTATGCATTGACCCCGTTGTGCCCAGCACTGCCCATCCATCAGCAGCTTGAAGGAGCTGTTCTATTTCTATTACATCATTCACTTTGTGATGGAGATAGAGGGCATCGCTTAGCATTCGGTTTAGGCTTCGCTGTGTGCGAGCAAGGCGGGTGGTGAGGCGAAAGGGGGCAGGGTAAGGTACGGCGGGTACGTGCCGGAAGTGTGAGCCGTGGTGGTAAGCAGCCAGAGGCAACCTGCTGGTCATTCAGAGCACTGCTCACCTCCTCAAGTAATCATAACGCTATAGCCTGGACATTCCTCACCTTGTTGGTTCGAAGGCCGCAACTCCTTTACCTCATCAGCCAAGAGCACCGTCTGCAACTTTCTGTGCGCGCATATAGCTACATACCTCGCAACGGTAGCCGCAGTAGGAGCAATGGCGTGGAGTCCGCGGCCTCGCGGCAGCCTGCTGCTGGTCCTTGTCGCCGGTGAGCGCGATCTACGCAGCATTTGTGATGGTGGGCTCCTGTGGGCTGCTGGGAGACACGGAGACGCGGTCAACGCAGTTCATGGGAAGCTGCGTTATGGTGAGGCACGTAACGACTTTGGGCCATCAAACCTGCGCGACCTGTCGCTGCAGGCATGCTGGCGCTCTCCGGCACGACGTCTGCGAATAGCGTGTACAGCGTCGTCACCTCCATGCCGGAGCTTGCCCTGTACGCGAACGCACTGCAATTGTCTGGGCTGGACACGATATACAACAACGAGACCGCGATGACTAACACCACTACATTCGCCCCAACAAGCGACGTGAGACACACAAGACGCGAGACCGTGTGCGGGGCTGTGGGGGCAGGGCGTGCGGGGGTCCCTAACACCAGCAAGGCGAGGGAGGGAGGGGGGTGGCATTGTCCTGAATCCTGCGGCGGTAGAGCTTTACGAGAGGCCGTACGAGCTCGCATGGGTGGGTGTTTGAGCAGCCCTGCCGCTGCTGCTGCTTCCTCTCCTCAGGCCCTGCTGAAGATGGTGGCGTCGCTGGGCCTCTCGGTAACAGCCCTGGCCAACAACGCAAACCTCATGAAGGGTGTCCTCGAGTACCACGTCCTGACGCATGTGGTCCGTTCGACTTCGTTCACGACGCTGAGGCTCGACTACGACACGCGGCTGTAAGCTGGTCTAGGACGGTGTGGGGCCCACCATACGCAACAGCGGGCCGTGCGGGCCGATGCTCCACTGACCAGGACCGGCCCCATGTTACCACCGCAGGAGTCAGTATACGCCCGGGCAGACTTGGCGGCTGGGGGTGGCGAACATCACGGGCAACAAAGTCTATGTGGGTCTGGGGTTGCCGGGTGTGCATGTACCATATTTGTTACACTTCGGCAGTGCCTTCAGCCCGTGCGCATGCCCGCACATCAACCGACGCCGCCCCCGCCATACTCCTTGAGGGGCTGTGCGAAGACGCCTCAAAGAAGGGCCCACGGTCGCCCCTTGCTCAACCAAAGCATGTCCTCAGCCAGCCCGTGTGACTGCCACAGCATCTAACTGCAGCACCCTGTTTGTCCTTGCACTCAGCTGCGACCCTAGCGGCCACACTTGTGCTTCGGCCTCAGGCAGCTCCATTCAACGGACGTAGCGTAGCCTCGGCGCTCGTTTAATAGCATGCACTCTTCACAGCTCGTTCCCGTACTACAATTGGGTTTGTTACACGATTGGCGTCCCTTCACCTTAGGGTCAAGGCACGGACGCCAACATCACCCAACTGGACATCAGCGCGACCAACGCGGTGATCCACGTTATCGATGCCGTCGTGCTCCCGTTCTACCCCACGCTGAGCTCCGCGCTTACGCGCAACCCGGCCACGAGCAACTTCACGTCGGCAACCACCTGGGCTGGCACGCGCATCAGCGATCGCCTCGCTGACACGCTTACCGAGTGGACGGTGCTGGCACCGATCAACGTGTGAGCCGTCTGCCAGGGTACCGTACTTGCCGCCGCCGGAGCTATGTGGACTGGGCCTGAGCTCCGCGACCCTCACATACGTCACGTCGTTCCGCAGGGGCATCACTGGTCTGCTGGCCGGCCTGAACCTCACCAACATCGACCAGCTGCGCAGCATCCCGAACGTGAAGCTGCGGTCCATCGTTTACATGCACATCATCCCTGGGTACTTCGAGCTCAGCAAGATCACCACCTCTGTCACCGTGCGCACGCTTGGGTGAGCCTAGGGCTCCGACGGTGTACAGCTTGAGCTAGACGCGGCGCAGGTGCCTCGGGTACCAAGGCACAGCGCTCAGCTCGGCTCTGTAGCCTGCGCGTGACGCGTGTCGTCCCTGCCCCTTAGACACCAAAGCATCACCATCACGAAGATGGGATCCATCTACAACATCGCGGGGCCGCTGAACTCAGGCAACATCACCGGCACTTACGACACCCCCACGGGCTTCACAGAGCAGTGAGTGCTGTGCGTTGTCGCTGTCGGTGCGGAGCTGCATTGCGTTTCAGTAGCGCTGACATGCTGCCACGGAACCCGCCACCGTAGGGCCACGTACCGCGGCCTCATGTCCACCATGAACCGGGTCATCATGCCGGCACCGATTGCAGCAGTGGCGAGCGCGCTGGCTCTGTACGCTGCGAACACCTCGACGTTCATGTCCGCCATCACCGTTGATGGCCAGTACGTCACCGCGCTGGCCGACCCCAACTTCACGGGTACGCTTTTTGTGCCCAGCAACGCGGCCTTCGCGGCGCTGGCGTCCACCATTGGCGTCCCCGAGGCGGTGGTCCTGGCCAACAAGCCCCTGCTCAAGAAGATCCTGGATGTGAGCGCTGGGTTGGGGGTCTGGGACAGGTTGGGCGGGTCTCTCGGCCTGCCTGGTGGCGTGAGGCCTGCGGCCGTGCACTGACGAGGTGCTTTCCGCCCGCCCGCTCCGCAGCTGCACGTCGTAACCGGCACCTCCCTCAAGGTGCCCGGTGTCACCAACGGCCAGCAGATTAACACAAAGAAGTGAGCGAGCAATGCGTGAAGTGGGCGGGGGTTACGGCCAGCGGGTTTGGCGAACCGGGCGTTCCTGCTGGCCTGCGGTGCGCTTCCCATCCAGAGCGCTAACATCGCCCGTCACCTTCTCCTCCGCAGCGGCGCCAACACGCTGACGGTCCAGGTCAACGGCACCACGACGACCATCGTGGCGGCCAAGACCTCGGCGAAGGTGCTCGGCGTTGAGGTACCCCTGGAGACGGACGCGTGAGTGTGGGCGGTGGGCAAGGGCCGCTGGCGTTCCAATGAGCATTGCGAAATCGGTCCGGTATCCCGGAAAGGCCGCTCACGTGCCCGCCCCTGTCTGGCTGGCCCTTGCAGCGGCTCTGTGATCTTCATCGACGCAGTCCTCGTCCCGGGGGACGTCAGCCTTACAGCGCCCGTTTGGACTGGCCGCGGGGGGGGCGCTGCCAGTGCTCTGCCGTCGCTGACGCTGCTCCTGTGGAGCGTCTTGGCTGCGGCGCTGCTCTGCACCTTTGGCGCCAACTAAGCACTTGATTGATTATTGGGCCATAATCTATTCATACCGCTGCACGCACATAACGCATCTTAGATGCATGTGAAGCAGCCGAGGTCTGTTTAAATCTAGCGGGCGTGGCGGTGGTGGGCGGATGGCTACTGGGAACGCGGGCCCCGCAACAGCTGACATGCATTGGACCGTGAGCATGCGCTTTTAGGCTGCGTCCACAAGATTTACATGTACTGACACATGACAAACCGTACGGGTATCTATGCTATTTAACGAGGCCGCGAGCCCCCGATACGCCGATTATGCCCCCCGCCTCGACGCACGAAGGGGCAAGCAAAAGCTCCAGAAGCACACACTCAGCGTCACGAGCTGGGATCACGCACGCACAGGCAAGCACACGCAGTCATGCAAGATAAATGCTCTCGCCGCTCCCATCTGTCAGCCACCGCTGCCGTCCACCATAGCGCAGCCAGCGCACCGAAGATCACTAGTCTAGCCCCCAAGCAACATTTTCATAGCGCCTTCGCGATCGACAGCGAGCAGCCTCCGGCACCACTCTCGAGCTTACAAGCGCGCGCCCAAGCTCTGCAACCACCAGTAAGAATACCATCCCGCTCCGCCGCCCGCCACCTGCCAAGGACTAGAAACACAGCACACACACACCCCGCCCCCAGCACCTGCACGCTGCGCCATCATGGCCCGTCCCGGCTGGACCCCGACCTACCGAGCTCATCGGCAGACGCCAGCGAGGCAATGATGTACGGCAGCCCCGCCACCACCTTGGACCACTCGAACACCGCCTGCGCCGACGGCTCCTTCACAGCCGGCGGGACCGCGGCCGGGCCCCTGGACGGCTGCGCCGCCGCGGCCGCCGCGCGGCGCGCCGCTGCAATCGCCGCAGGTCCGCGCTGGCCCGGCCTCCGTGCCGATACAACCTTAGCCCCGGCCGTGGGCGCAACCCGCGGCCCAGGGCCGTCCTCTGCGTCCCCGTCTCGGCTGGCCGTGGCAGGGCTGGCGGCTCCGGGGCTAGCGCCCTGGCTGCGGCTGCGCTTGGTGTGCAGGATCTCCCGATAAAGGGAAGCCGCCAGCACCGTGCTAACGTCGCTGTCGCTGTCCACCTCAGCCACCGGCACCGAGCGGGGCGCGTCCAGCGCGGACGCCGCCGCGCGAAGCGTGACGTCGGTGTTGGGCCGCGCGGGCGGCGGCGGCGGTGCCACAGCCTGGCCCTTGTCCTTTCCGCGGCCGCCGAACATGCCGAACAGGCCGCCAAGCAGGCCGCCGCCGCCGCTCTTGCTGGCGGGTTGTGACGCGGCTGCCGGCGGCGGCGCGGACGGTTGCGTGGATGGGCCTGGCGGCGACGACTTCACTGGGGCTGCCGGTGCCGGCGCAGGAGCCGGAGCAGGAGACGGCATGGGCGGCTTGACGGGCGCAGGCGCCGTCACTGCCGCTGTCGTGACCTGGACAGGGGCCCCGTTGCCGTTGCCCTGGCCGCCGGGTGCTGCCGTGGGTGCCTTGTGTACCGTTGGCGCCGCCGCCGGAGCCACTGCAGCCGCCGTTGCCACGCCGCCGCCTGCCGTGGCACCGACCCGCTGCCCGCCCGAAGGCGGCAGGCCGTTGCCGTTGCCCCCGCCGCTGCCGCCAGCGCCGCCGCCCTGGGGCCCCTCCGAGTCGTCCACGCTGCCCCCCACGGACGACATGGAGCTCATACTGCGGCCGGTGGGGACCACATTGTTGGCGAGACCGGCTGGCGTGCCGGGGGCCGAACTTGAGGACTGTGCGCGGGGCGTGCTGGGGCTGCTCATAGGCATGGTCGGCAGCACCGACGCCGCCAGCGGCTCCAGCGTAGTCGCCATCTCGTCCTGCGACTGCCGCTGCTGCGACCGCAGCTCCTGCAGCTGGGCCTGCAGGGAGCACACAAGCGGAGTGCTTTGCCAACAGTCGTCCTCCCCAGCCCCAACTCAGCCCAAGCGGCCGGACACGGTCCCAGATCGGCGGCCGCCCAAGCCCAGTCCCGCACCTTGAGCGACGCCACGTTGCCCAGCGCCTGCTGCAGCGCGGCCTCCCTGTCCGCCAGCTGCGCCTCGTAGCTGCGCCGCACCTGCAGCCAGGCAGCAACGCAGCGAGTCAGGCAGGCCAACATGCGCCCACCACTACGAGGGGCCCTCCTGCCCGCCACCGCTACGATTCACCAGATCGTTCGCACTGGCGGCGCCCACGGCTCGCGCCCGTCCGCGCCGCCAAGCCCCCGCGCCGCACCTCCTGCATCTCCGCCTCGTGGTGCCGCCGCAGCGCCTCCACCTCCGCCAGCCGCAGCGCCTCCGCCGCCGCCCGGGAGTCCGCTAGCTCCGCCTCGTAGCGTGCCGTCAGCGCCGCAGCCTGCGCCGCCAGCTCGGCGGCCGCCTCGGCGCGCGCCGAGTCCAGCGCTGCGTTGGCCAGGGCCAGCTGCGCGGCGTGCTGCGTGCGGAGCTCGGAAAGCTGCGAGGCGAGGATTAGCGGCGTCAGGTCTAACGTCAGCAAGATGGCCGCATACGGTATGGTACGGCAACCGCACTTGACCCCATCTTGACAGCAGTGCAGCAACCCGCAACGCGCCATGCCCCACCTGCCCCAGCAGTGACGCCACCTCCGCCGCGTGCTGCTCGCGCAGCTGCCGCTCCAACGCCCCCACTGCCGCGTCACGCTGCTCCGCAGCAGCAGCCAGGGCCGCAGCATGCGCCGAGTCGCGCGTACGCGCCTCCGCCTCCAGCGCTGCTACGCGCGCCTTGGCGTCTGCTAGCGACGACTGTGCCGCGGCCACCTGCCGGCGCAGCGTCTCCGCTGCACAGGGCGCACGTGCACGACAGGGCCTATGAGCTCGAGACGGCGCGGGTCGAAGCCATAACGGAGCCTAGAAAGTAAGTAGGGTGTAACCTCAGCGGCATGCCTGTGCCTGCACCCGAGGGGCGCTCCACGCTCACCCTCCTGGCGCGCCGCGGCCTCGGCGCCCCGTGCGGCGCTGAGCTCGGCCTGCAGCTGCCCCACCACCGCCTCCTTGGCCGACCACTCTAGCTGCAGTTCCTCCTGCGGCAGGGCCCGCCCACGCCGTCAGCAATCGACACACACCCGCCAGGCTGCCGGCGCTGTACCAGACACACGTACCGGTACGGACATTGTAGCCAGCACCCGCCATCCCCTTCCCCGACTGCCGCTGCCCCTTTCCCATCCTGTGCCGCACCAGAAGCGCGCGCGTCTGCTCCATGGCTCGCGCCTCCGCCTCCGCCATCTCCGCCTCGTGGCTCGCCTGCCGTGCGGAGCGCGGGAGCTTCACACATGTCCCATCCTTGTGCGATCAGCCCGCTCCGCATGAGTCCCACCATGGCACGACGCCTTCCCTGGCTTGTTCCCTCGCCCCTACTACCCTCACGAAGCCCCAGCCACCCACCTGTGTGGCGCCCATGAAGGCAGCCAGCTCGGACAGCTTGGCCACGCTCTCCTCCAGCTGCTGCCGCCGCTCCTCCGCCAGCTGCCGCGCCTCCGCCGCCTCTCCGCGCAGAGCCGACAGCCCGGCCTCCAGCGCCGCCGCGCGCGAGCCGGCGTCGCCGCTGAGCGCGTCCAGCTGCAGCCGCAGCGCCGCGGCAGCGCCATTAAGCTTGGCCGCCTCCGACAGCGCAGCATCCTGGCATCCACAGAGCATCACAACACGCCACAAGGGGCGGCGCACGTGCGATTAGAGTTGCAGACTCCAGGCAGCTTGCGGGCAGCTGCTCACGCGGCGCAGGGCCCTGTCCTTCCAGGCACAACGCGGCACGCACCCGCTGCTTGCGCGCCTCGTCGGCAGCCCGCCGCGCCTCCGCCAGCTGGCTGTCCAGCTCCGCCATCACTGCCTGGGCAGACACGCGGGACGCCGTGAGCCGGCCCTCCAGCTCGCTGCGCTGCGCCGCGGCCTGCGCCAGCGCGGCCTCGTATTGCGACCGCAGCGCGGCGGCGGCGGGGCCGGCGGCGTCGCGCGCCTCCGCCAAGGCTGCGTCCTGCGGGTTGGTTAAGGTCGGCAAGGAGAGTGCGAGGCTCAGGTTCGGCGCACGGTCGCGGTCAGCAAGGGACGTGGGGCCGGGGCTCACCCGCTCCCTGACCGCCTGCTCGGCGGCCTGCTGCGCCAGCGCCAGCTGCTGCTGCAGCTCCGCCGCCTGCTCGGCCGAGGAGCTACGCGCCTCTGCCAGCGCCGACTCCAGCTGCCGGCGCTGCGCCTCCGCGGCCTCCACCGCCGCCTGCAGCTGCGACTGCAGCTCGGAAGCGGCGGCAGCGCCGCGCTGCTCCGCCTCGGCCGCCGCCAGCTCCTGCAAGCCAACGTAGCGAACGTGGGCAACAAGCGAGCAACGAGCAGCTGCGAGGCTACCAGTATGTCGTCGGCAGCTGTGCCAGTGGCGCCCCTCTCCAGCAATATGTAAAGAAGTCGCGCCGCACCTGTGCATGCAGAGCGGCCTCCGTTGCCCGCTGCGCGGCCTCCAGCCGCTCGTGCAGGGCCGCCGCGGCCGCCTCCGCGCCGCGCTGCACCGCCGACAGCTCCGCGGCGTGCGCCGCCGCCTGCGCCGCGGCGTCGGCCTCCGCCTCCAGCTGTGTGGAGGCAGAGGTCTGGCGTAGCTCCTGCGAACCCCAGCCCGGCGCTATAGTCAGCACAGATGTGAGCAAAGGTCAACATCCAAAGCGCAGCATACCTCTATCGGCGCGCGGTCGCAGACAGACTAGTATCGTCGCTCGTGCCTGCTCAGCAAACCGGCACCTCACGCTGCGCACACACCTGCAGCTCCGCTAACTGCAGCGACCGCAGCTCCGCAAGCTGCTCCGCCTGCCGCGCCGTCGCGGCCGCCAGCTCCTCCGAGTGCGCGGCTGCGGCCTCCTCCATGCGACGCTGCAGCTCAACAGCCTGCGCCGCCCGCAAGAACATGCGCCAGGTGCAGGAAGTGCGTCCATAGAAGCGCGGTACAGCAGCCCATCCCGATGCTGCAGCGTACACCGGCGGCGGCACGGCATGGCATGGCACGGTACCCAGCCAGCTCCCAGCAGCGCACCTCGGCCCGGAGCGCCGACACTTGCTCCTGCGCCTCCGCCAGCTTGGCCCCCAGGTCAGCGCGGACGTCGGCGAGCTCCTTGTGGGCCTGTAACCCGGGAGCGGCGCGCAGCAACCAAAGCACGCTGAGGTCACATCAGCAACTACGGGACCCCGGACGCAAGCAGCAGGATGCAAGGCCCGCACGCGCCGCCAGGTCGTACCCCCCAGGTAGTACAATGGCAAGCTCCACTGGCGCACCTGGGCCTGCGCCTCGGCGAGCTGGGCGGCCAGTTGCGCCCCCACAGCCGCCGCCTCCAGCTGCCCCTGCATGGCAAGCGACAGGGCAGGGCCAGCCGGGTCAGCCTGTGTACTGGTTGCACTCTTGCAAGCAGCGGGCGCCCGGCCGGGGCAGCCGTACCGGTACATCGGGCGGGCGGCCTCAAGCTGGGCTCGGTCCCGACCCACCTTCTGCACCGCCTCCGCCAGCTGCTCCTGCAGTGCGCCGCGCAGCGCCGCAAGCTCTTGCTCGCTCTGCGGCAGGACAGACAAAGGACGGACACGGGAGGGTCAACTGTGCTGGCCATGGGTACAGCGGGCAAGCCGTCGGAGCTACGCCTTACCCCAGGCCGGCAGCACCCACGCACCTTGCCCTGCAGGTCCGTCAGCCGGGCCTCGTACTCGGCGCGCACCGTTGCTAGCTCCTGCTGGCTCTGTGGACAAGTGAAGGGCAGAGGCCAAGACCTCAAGCGCCAGGGCTTGGAGCAGCGAAGGGAACGCGGCGGCCACCCGAGAGCCTTGGACCATGAACTGGTGCTGGTGCAGACCCACCGTCGCCTGGGCCGACGCCAGCTGCTCCGTGTGGGTGGAGCGCAGCGCGTCCCGATCCCAATGTGCCTGCGGTGCGCACCAGAGGCGGCACGTCAGGAGTGTGGGTGCCCGGCGTCGGCAGCTCCTAAACTCTGCGGGGGCGCACAACCCCGTACCCACCTGCGTCTTGACCTCTGCCAACCGGGTCTCGTACTTGTCCCGGAGGCTGTCGAGCTCCTGCTGGCTCTGTGTGTGTGTGGGGGGGGGGGGGGGGCCCCGGGG